>SJYT01010806.1:534360-554256 GCA_006410635.1 Cephalophus harveyi | reverse complement strand
ATGGACACACTGCTATATTTAAAATGGATAACCCTGTCTCTTATACACATCTTTTCGTGTTTTAGTTTTTTTTTTTTTTTTTACAAAATTAAAGTTATACCAGACACATTCACTCTGAAACTGTTTTAAAACCTAAAACACATCTTTGCATCTGTTCAAATCAGTGGGTACAGACCTACCTCCTTCTTTTTTAACAGCTACGTAATATTCCATGGCATGGTGGTTTAGTCACTAAGTTGTATCTGACTCTTTTGACCCCATGGACTATAGCCTACCAAGCTCCTCTGTCCATGGGATTTTCTCGGTAAGAATACTGGAGTGGGTTGCCATGCCCTCCTCCAGGGGATCTTTCTGACCCAGAGATCAAACCCAGGTCTTCTGCACTCCAGGCAGATTCTTTACTGCCTGAGCTATCAGCAAAGCCCCTGTCACTTCATGACATGAGTGACTGCAATAAGAGAAAACATTTGAGTGCTTGCTAGATGGTAACTATGAATTAAGTCCTTACAACAAGGCTATGAAGTATGTCTTTCTGTTATTCTTGTTTCACAGATGCAGGGACTGAAATATGAAGTCAGGGATCTTGTCCAAACCTGCGCTGATAGGTCGAGAAGCCAGGATGGAAACTCGAGTGTGCTGGCTCAGAGCCCACACCCTTCACTGTCAGGCTGTGCCACCTCTCTGACACAGTCCACTTAACTAGTCCCTTGTTGATGGACTTCTTAGTTGATTGTAGTCTTGCTATTGCAACCAAAACTGCAGCAGATACCCTCATCCACTTCTGCGGATATTTCTGTAGGATAGGTTCCTTAACTTTCCCAGTTTATAGGTAGAAAGAGTTTATTCATTCATTCAAAAAAATATTTACCTAGCTCTTAGGCACTGGGGAAGCTCTGAGGTCAGACTAGGAGAGTTGACGAGCATTTGACTTCCCAGATGGCGTAGGAAGGTCATTTAAATGGTCTGTAAGATTTGCCAGCTGGGTGATACCCCAGACCCACTGCATCCTGTCCATTCTTAATTGCTTGTGTCTTTGCCTGGGTAGTGGCATGTCTGAGTCAGCCCTTGGGCTCCCAGCTGGTGGCCCAGAGCCACGAATTTTCCCTACTTGCTAAGTGTCGGTGACCACAGGGCCTCAGAGCCCGAGTTCTAGAATTTACAAAGGCAGAAGAGTGTAGCAGTAAAGAACTTGTATTCTGGGACACACTGGCCTGGATATAAATCCCAGTTCCCTACTTCAGTCACAATATCACTTTGAACAAGTTCCTTATTGCTGTGTGCCTCCATGTTCTTATCTGCACAATATAGACAGCAGTGGTAACTACTTCATAAGATTGTCCTGAGGATTCCATGACTTCCTGTATGTAGACTGATTAGTTAATATATGCAAAACATAGAATAAAGTAAATTTTAACTGTTACTGCTTTTTGGCTATGGAAAAGCTGCTATATCAACCCTTCCATAAAACAGTTGACGATGTCTATGGCGCTTTGGTGAGGAGTGGGAAAGAAGGGAAAAAGTAGCTGTTAAATAACTAATGTATTCACACATTTCAAAATTCCAAAGGTACAAAAGGATATTCAGTAAAAACTATATCTGCTATTGGTGCCACAGGGGTTTTTAAGTTTCTTTGTTTCTTTTTGTTTTTGGCTGCGTGGGGTCCTTGTTGCTTTTGCACAGACTTTCTCTAGTTGCAGGCAGTGGGGGCCACTCTCTAGTTGCGGTGCACGGGCTTCTTCTTGCAGTGCTTCTCTTGTTGCAGAGCAGAGGCTCTAGGTGTGCAGGCTTCGGGAGCTGCAGCACTCCAGCTCCGCAGTTGCGGCATGCGGGCTTAGGTGCTCTGCGGCCTGTGAAATCTTCCCAGACCAGGGCCTGAACCTGTGTTCCCTGCATTTGCAGGAAGACTCCTATCCAGTGCGCCACCAGGGAAGTCCCAGTGGCACAGGGCTTTTGTGGATGTAAATAATTATTCTATTTCTCGACCCAAGCAGTGATTACATGGGGATTTGCTTTGTAATAATTCAGTACATTTTACACATATATTTTATGTACTTTTTGTAAGTTATATTTCTCAGTTTTAAAGAGAGAGAAAATAAGGGAAAAAAATCTCAAGAGTGGAAGGAATTCTCCCGTCTCTGTTTAGTAGCCACTTGGTTCCCTTCTCCAAAAGCAATCGACGTTAACAGGTTCTTTTGTATATTTCCAAAGGTATTTTATTGTATATATAAGCACATGTTTTGTTTTAAAACAGATTAAACTAACTGCTTTTTTCTTATTTTCTTTTTACTTAAAACTTTACCTCAAGAGATCATTCTATATTGGAGCATAAAGAGTTCTTAATTCTGGTTTTAATAGCTATATAGAATTCCATTGTATGCATACACCATTATTTATTTAACAAATCCCCAAGTAATGGACATTTAGGTCGTTTGCAGTTTGTTGGGTTTTTTTTTTTTTTTTTTTTTCATTTCAAGCCTTGCTTCAAATTCTAACGTTCTGTATACATCATTTCACACAAACACAAGAAATGTGTATATCCAAAGCCTTTCTCTTCATGTTCCCTGGAATTTGTACCTACAAAATTGAGGGACTGTACAGTCACCTAATTGGAGTTCAATTCAATACATCATGTCAATTTGTGTCTCTTCCTGATTCCCTCTCCCCACTGGTAACCACTAGCATTTTCTATATCTGTGCATCTGGGGAATCTGTTTTAGTTTTGTTATATATACTAGTTTGTTTTATTTTTTAGATTTCACATAGTACTTGTCTCTGCATAAAATAATCAACAAGGATATATTGTACAGCACAAAGAACATAGCCATTAGTTGATAATAACTTTAAATGGAGGATAATCGATAAAAATACTAAATTACTATGTTGTATACCTGAAACTTGGAGAAGGCAATGGCGACCCACTCCAGTGTTCTTGCCTGGAGAATCCCAGGGACGGTGGAGCCTGGTGGGCTTCCGTCTATGGGGTCGCACAGAGTCGGACACGACTGAAGTGACTCAGCAGTAGCAGCAGCATACCTGAAACTAATGTAATACTGTAAACCAACTAAACTTCCATTTTAAAAAATCAAGTCAGGAGACATTCACTAAGTACCTGCTCTGTGTCTGGCTCTGTGTTTAAAAATGTGTGGAGTAGAAATTAATAATGGGCATGAATCTTGTCCTCCACTAGCCAACAATCTTGCTTTCATGCTGAAATCCTGGTATTCCCCCACATGTTTTTAAAGCTTTTATCTCTGCCCAAGTTAAACACTGTCTCATGCTGAATCCTCCTGGAAGGGCCTGTGTGTGGTTTTGAGAATTAGGAAAAGAGTATTCCTAGTGGGAAAAAGTCACACCTGGGTATCTAGCAGGATCCCTAGGGGAGAGCACAGATGAATGAATTCTACCCCAAAAGCATCCTCCATACTACTTTATACATCCAAATCTTCCTCTCTCACCTTAGCTCAAAAACATCTCTTCCATAAACACACCCAAAATCCCTTCAACTTGAAAGGAACACCTCCTGCTCTGTGGCCTCTCATAGCTTGATGTCTGTGTCCTGCAGAAGGTATGAATCATTTCTCCCTTAAGTGATACTTTTTTTGTTTACATGTCTTATTTTCTACACTTGCCCATTTGGGGACCAATTCAGATTCATCTCCAATTCCTCACAGCTTCAGCAAGTTAAAAGGAGGAGTAGGAAGAGAATCAATATGTACAGGTGGTAATTAGGACAGAATGGAGATAAATAAAGAGGCAGAAAGAAGAGTCTTTATGTAGAACAAAGAGCACTGGCCAGAAGTCAGGGGGTCCAGGTTCACTTGAGTCTCAGCTTCTTCATCTGTCAGATGGAATCATAATTCTGGTTGGGTCCTTTGAGGACCAAGACAGACAGTACAGCAGGCTACAAAAGTATGTTCTACTAAAACAGCAAACATTTTGATGTGTGGCAACTGTTAACCATTAACATTTTAGCAAATCAAGGTCTAGGAGGTGAAATGACTTGAAGTCACAGTCAATGGCACAGTCTGAAAAGAGCAGAGGATAGTCGTGCCAGGACGAGAAAGAGTTTATTCCTTTTTTGCCGGCATTGGGATTAGAAAATCTGAATTCCCTGATACCTGGATTTGTTGTTTTGTGAAGCATCAAACTTAGGTCAGTAGAGGAGAATATGAAGGAAGGAATTTAATCTGTAGAGAGGTGAACCTCAAAAGAGAAAAAGAGTCTATGAAAAAAGAAATACAACTGGCCACTAAAAATGTAAGGAAAAAGTTAAGCATTTCAAGTAACTAAGGAAATACAAAGTAATTCTCAAGGTGCCATCTTCACTTACAAAATTGGCAAAGATATTAAAAAAAAAAAAGAATACTCACTGTTGGCAAGTGTGCTGGGAAACAGGCTCTCTCATAGGTTGTTGAGGGTGGTATAAAGATATCTAATTTTTGTTAGGGCAATTTAGAAGGATGTATTATTAATACAGGGCTTCCCTGATAGCTCAGTTGGTAAAGAATCTGCCTGCAATAAGGGAGACCTGGGCTTGATCCCTGGGTTGGAAAGATCCCCTGGAAAAGGGAACGACTACTTACTGCAGTATTCTGGCCTGCAGAATTCCATGGACTGTACAGTCCATGGGTCACAAAGAGTTGGACACAACTGAGAGACTTTCACTTTCATTATTAATACAAGTCTGAAATTGGTTCATGCTCTTTAATCCAGAAACTCTCCCTTCTACAAAATTATCTTAAGAATCACAAATATGCACAAGGCTACAAACTGCAGTGTGACATGTTTTACTGTTAAAATAAATTATGCTTGATCCATTCCATGGAATATTATACAACAATGATTAAAGCTAACATTTATTGAATAATGTACTATTGCCAGACACTGTGCTAAGTTATTTAAATACATTAATAATTTTTAATCATTAGAACAAGACTACAAGGGCAGTCATCCCCATTTTACAGATGAGGGCCCTGAAGCTCAGAGAGGTTAATTTCTCCCAGGCCACACTGCTAATAGGTTGAATAGAGTGGGTTTGACCCTAGGTCTATCTGACGCCAAAGCCCATGGCCTCAACCACAGGACTCTATAACCTTTGCAACCATTAAAAGTCATATGTTAGATGAATAGTTAATGAAATTTTAAACTGATCCTGATATAAATGGCAAATTTAAAAAGCATGATATAAATTATAACTATATAATTAATATATAAATAATATGATGACAATTTTATTTCCAAAGTGCAAGTATATATTTTTCACAGAAAAACTACTGTAAGGATTCATACCGGTTAGTATTGGCTGGCTACCTCTGGATAGTAGTAGTATAGGTTATTTTTATTTTCAGTTATGATTTTCTGTATTTTCCATTTTTCTATAAAGAACAGGTATTGCTTATATAATCAGCAAAAATGTTAAATGTTAATGTAAAAAGAGGTCTGAAAGCAAAACTTTTGTAGCCTTCATACTTAGAATATGTCCACAGCAATACTTCATTTTTTATCTGAGTGATTAATTTTTTAATTCATTTAATTAATTGTTTCTTGGCTGCACTGGATCTTCATTGCTGAGTGTGGGCTTTCTCTAGTTGTTGTGGCAAGTAGGGGCTAGTCTCTAATTTTGGTGCTTGGGCTTCTCATTGCGGTAGCTCCTCTTGTGGGTTTCCCAGGTGTTGCTAGTGGTAAAGAATCCACTTGCCAGTGCAAGAGATGCTAGAAACTCGAGTTCAATCCCTGAGTCTAGAAGATGCCCTGGAGTAGGAAATGGCACTTCACTCCAGTACTCTTGCCTGGAAAATTCCATGGGCAGAGGAGCCTGGTGGGCTATAGTCCATGGGGCCACAAAGAGTCAGATATGGCTGAGCACACAAACTTACTCTTATGGAGCATGGGCTCTAGGCACTCGGGCTTCAGTAGTGGCAGCACAGGGGCTCAGTCATTGTGCCTGTGGGCTCCAGAGCACAGTCTCAGGAGTTGTGGCACACAGGCTTTGTTGCTCCGTGGCTCACAGAATCTTCCTGGATCAGGGATCGAACACGTGTCCCCTGCACTGGCAGATGGATTCTTAACCACTGGATCACCAGGGAAGTCTTAGTGATTAATTCTTTTATATTGGTGTTGGATCAGAGAGGAGCCATCTTTTCAATCATTCTTTGGGGTAATCTCTTTAGGGATGAGGAATTATGTAGCTGTGTGATCTCTAGGGACTTTGATCACAATAAAACATCCTTCAGACCGTAAGTTCTTGCATTTGTGTGATCTGTAATAGTCCCGTTTTTGAACCATGGACCCATGAGGAGGAGGGAAGGGTAACTTAGTTCAAGGAGTCCACAGATTTTTAAATGTATAAGTGTTTTTCTCACTCTGTAAGTACTAAAAGTACAGCTCCTTTGTAGGTGTGAGTGGGTGAAGTGAGATTTTTTTTTATCTTTAAGAAGGGGCCCTTATGTTGGGAACCACTGAAGTAGAAACTAAAAATGGTGGCTATTTAATCAGCAGTCAAAGGACATAATACAAATGAACTTATTTACAAAACAGAAACAGATTCACAGACTTCAAGAACAAACTTACAGTTGCCAGGGAAAAGGATGGGGGAAGGGATAGTTTGGGAGTTTGGACATGGACACACTGCTATATTTAAAATGGATAACCAGCAAGGACCTACTGTGGAGCACAGGGAACTCTGCTCCAAGTTATGTGGCAGCCTGGGTGGGAGGGGAGTTTGGGAGAGAATGGATACATGTGTATGTGTGGCTGAGTCCCTCTACTGTCCATCTGAAACTATCACAATATTGTTAATCAGCTATACTCCAATAAAAATTAAAAAGTTTAAAAAAAGATGTTCACTTCTTGCCATTGGATCAAAGTTTGCACATCTTTGTCCAGCACTAAAAGATATCACTTATATCACCTGCAAGCATTGTCTTAGCCACCCATCCTAATCAGACATGTGTACATTCACCAAACTGTCAGTTGGTTTGGTACATTTAACTTTTTCACTCTTGTCTTAGCTGTTGACTTCAAAAGCTGAACATGTCTCAAGAACAGCTTAATACAGAACACTGACCTCACTCCCCTACCGCACCAAATTTGCTTCTTCTGTTTTCTCCTCCTGCTGTTGGCAACATTATTCATCCAGCTCCCAAATTATAAGCCTTTAACTCCTTCACCTCTCTCACTCTTCATATCCAAGTGATCACCGAATCCACTGTGATTTACCTCTTCAATGTATCTCAGTGCCGTGTTCTCTGCTCCCTCCTCCCTGCAACTGCCTGCCTGTTTTGACAGCTTCTAAATGGATTCTTCCTTTGGGAGACTCACTCTACAAGGTAGACAGAGGGCTCCTACTAAAATGCAAATCTGGTTGTGTCACTCCCCTGCTGAAAATCTTCAGTACCTCCGTATTGTCTATAAGATAAAGCCTAGAATCCTCTGCTTATCCTTCAAGCCATGACCCGATCTGGCCACAGCCTCATCTGGTACTCCCCGACAAGGCACCTACCTGTACTCTGATCTGCACCATACATTTGATTTTCTGCTGTTTGGAATGATCCTTTTTGGTTTTATCTTCTTTGTCTAATGACAATCCAATTTCTCTTTCATGACTCACCTCAAGAATATTTCCTCTAGGGAGACTTCCTGACATGACCAGGTAGGGCTCACTTCATCCATCCCTTCACGCCATCCCATAAATACTTCTGCCATTAATACAGTAACACTTTATGTCTTGATTTTCCCCATGTCTGTTCTCTCTTTATGAGAACTCCTCACCATGTCTTTTCATCTCCCAAACTCCAGCCATACTGAACTTACTGTTCTCTGAGCATGCTGTGCTTTTTGGGGTGACATCCACCTTTGCACAGGTGGCTCCCTCTCCTAGGAATGCACTTCTTCCTTTCTCCCCTTCTCTGCATAGGCAAATATCTACTCACCCCTCAAGACTCATGTCAAATGCAATCTGTCTGAAATCTCTGCATATGCTCAGATAGAGTTAATTATTCCATATTCTTTGCTCCCCTAACCTTCTGGTGAAACCTTATTTATAGCATCTGCTGCATAAGTATTTTATTATCATTGTCAGCTTGCATGGGCTTCCCTGGTGGCTCAGTGGTAAACAATTTGCTGGCCAATGTAGGAGATACAGATTCAACCCCTGGGTCAGGAAGATCCCCTGAAGAAGGAAATGGTAAACCACTCTAGTATTCTTGCCTGGAGAATTCCATGGACAGAGGATCCTGACACTCTGCAGTCTATGGGGTCACAAAAGAGCCAGATATAACTTAATGACTAAACAACAATCAGCTTACACAATTGTCCCCCCCCCCATCTCCCACACTTTATCCCCATGCAATGAGATCTCAGACAGCATATCATCTTTTTGTCTCTAGCACAAAGCACAATAGAGAAACAATAGATACTTCCTTGATCAATTATTAACTCAAGTTTTTCATGGTGCTTGATGGCCTGGGAAAAACTATTGAATAGGTCAGTAAGCTTTGAATACTTATTGACATAACTGGTCAAGGCACCCCTGGGTAAGTGCTGCATTTACAAGCCTTTTCTATATTTTGACTCTAAATTTATCCTTGTTACTCTTCCAGGTGCTTATGCTCAACAGCTGATGTACTGCCTGTCCCCACCCACCCCCATGAGCCTCGGTTCTGATGCAACCTATGGTCATGCAGGGATGCCCTTACACCCTCCCACGATGTCATAAGTGGCAGGCAGCTGACAACTTCCATCACAGCCGCAGCCTCCGAAGCACCTGCCCCCAGCCTCAGGTAAGAGGCTCAGGGCAAAAGACAGAACCATGGAGAGAGGATGGACGTAGGATCTGTGTGTGTTCTTGTGGGTATCCATGCTTCTTAAGGCTCAAGGGTAGTCTTCATACACATGAAACCCCTTGCACAGAACGAGGCCTCCTCTGGCCCATCCCTGTCATTCATGAGGCGTTTTATGGGGCAAAGGAAGTGTGTTGATCTGGAAAAGCCAAAGAGCCCACAATGGTTAAGGTGGCTGGTTTCATTTAAGCTTCCAGAGGAGGTCCCGGAAGAGCGTGCTCCTTCAGGACATAGCCTGGGACGAGGCAGGACCTTCCATTGCCTTGACTTCTCTGTGGTTTCCTCATATTCTCTACCTGCAGAATATTTCCTCTCCCTCCACTGGCTGTTCCTCTCAAGTCCCTGGTCCTACTCACAGCTCCTGGGTTAACCCCACTAAAGACCTCCTGAGCTTCCTACTGGCCTGTCCTCTCTCTTCCCCTATGACTGGAGTGGTGGGGCTGAGTGTGCCAGCCTGTGTGTGGTGCCAGGTGGGCAGAGGGTGTGTGAGAGGCAGTAATCCCAGAAGGCAACCCACTTTTCTGGCAATGAGGAAAGTCCAAGGGAAAGTTGACTAGAAAAGGGAGATGTATAAGCATATTTTGGCTTGCCCTATAATGCTTAACCTTCCCAGGTGGCTCAGTAGTAGAAAACCCACCTGCCAGTGCAGGAGACGCAAGAGACTCAGATTCAATCCCTGGATGGGGAAGATCGCCTGGAGAAGGAAATGGCTACCCACTCCAATATTCTTGCCTAGAGAATTCCACGGACAGAGGAGCCTGGTGGGCTACAGTCCGTGGGGTGGCAAAAAGTCAGACATGACTGAAGCAACTTAGTACACATAATGCTTTGGGGTTCAGAGACTATGGGAGTGTGTAAGTACTATGTTTCTTAGGATCTTGCAGATGGGCTGTGATGCTGAGTCACTATGAGTGGTGTGAACAGCCACTGAATATATATGGTGGAGGAAGAGAGATACCAAGGTGGCAGGGATGGAGAATGTAGGTACTGGGGAGCCCATGTGGGCCCATGTGAGCCCATGAGAGACAGTGAAGGTCCAGACAGTCATGAGGTCCAGGCCTTCCAAGCTGTTTTGACACATCTAACCATAGAGAAGTCACTGCTTGTAAAATATTCTCAAAGCCAGTGTCAGCTGAGAGTCCCCCTGCAAATCTACCCCTTCCCCAGAGTGGGACTTTCAGATGGTGGGTCCTTCCAGAAGGCTTTTCCTGCTTGTTGCCCACTCCCTGCAAACTTCACTACCTAGGCAGTGGGACATGAGGGCTTAATTTTGTGACAGAGAATGGTGAGATCAAGCCCTCTCTTCGGTTACTGTCGAGTTTCTTCTCTTCTTTCTCTACAGCTCTGACTTTGTCTTAAAGTTTCAAGAGATGAGGAGAAAGTCCTATGGGGAGCGGGGAGACCAAACATCTTGGTCACAAAAACAGAAGTAGAAGGCTATTGGTAGGGAAAGAAATCAAGATTAGTCATCATTTGCCTGAGGGCCTGGCTCTGCTAGAGGGGACTGTGATTCGTAGGGGAAACTCTGAGGGGAGAACAGGGTGAGGAAGTCTATTAAGGGAGCCAAATTGGGGGGTGGCGTTTAGGAAACTAGGGCTTCCCTGGTGGCTCAGATGGTAAAGAATCTGCCCTTGATGCAGGAGACCAGGGTTTGATCCCTGGGTCCTGAAGATCCCCTGGAGAAGAAAATGACAACCTACTTCAGTATGGTTGCCTGGAGAATTCCATGAACAGAGGAGCCTGGTGGACTACAATCCATGGGATCACAAAAGAGTCGGACACAACTGAGTGATTAACACTTTCACACTTTTCACACTTAGGAAGCTAAGAAGGCTGGAGGGACTGAAAGGGTAACATGGGTGGAGCCCTGTTCATCATGGGTGCTTCCGTCAGAACCCTGACAGTTTCGTTGTAGCTGGATCATAAGAGGCCCTTTCTCCCTCTAGGGCATTCCCAGCCCAGGGAACTCTGTGAGGATGGCTCGAGACCAAGCAATTACCCCAGCATAAACCAAGCTGCGACTCGGAGCTGGAGCTGCTCCCTGCTCTTTGCCTGCCGTCCCCTGCCATTCTGCCATCCACCCCACATGGCCCCACCCTGGACCCCAAGAAAGGCTCAGGCAGCTGCTCTAACTATTCCTGTAGGTGGGCCTCAGCATGGAAACAATGTGGAACTGTGGAAAGCCCCACAGAAGACTCTGTGGGAGATAAATGAGGATGGGAACAGAACCCTTTTTGGTCGAAACGAAGTGTTTTCCCTCAGTGCTGGGGCGGGGGTGGGGGGTCAGCTTGGGAATGTTAACCTTTCCCCAGGCAAGTCTTCCGGAAAAGGAGTGGCCACCTCCAGAAGGGCCCCTCAGGCCAGTAGCCCAGGACAGCAGAGGCAGGGCACCGGAGGCTCCCTGCAGCAAGCTCCTGGGTTCCCTCTCCCCCTCCCCCACCCTGCGGAAGTCCAGGGCGCATGCCTGTAGACCATATGTTTCCCCCTGGCCTTAGAGTGCAGGGGGAGGTCTGTGGGGACAAGGCTCTCTGTCCTCTCTTTCCAAAGGCAGGGCAGAACCCCCCCTCATTTTCACTGCTGGCTTGGGTCAGTCTTCTCTTGCCCGCCATCCCACGGCTGTGTCCTTGCATACATCCCTCACTGTCTCTGAGGATGCTTACATGCTAAAGGACAAGGCTGATCCTCAAGCTCATTGTCCTGCCAGGCCTTGGTGAAACTGCTTACCAAAGGTTTGTCACCAAAGTGATCTGATCTTTTCCTCCACCTCAGGGTAGGAGAGAGGGAACTAGAGGCAAAGGGAGCAGAAATCAACAGAAGCTCCCCTCTGCGCACCCCTCCTCAGCACCATGGAATGCCCAGTCCCACTCTCACCATCCTTGCCAGCCTGGGAGGGCCCTCCTGGCCCCGGTGTGGCGGGCCCAGTTGGGAGCGAGCCGGAATTCCCCAGGGACAAAGCCTTGATTCACCATCCCCAATCCTGACATAGCCGCCCCCTCTGGATTCCTGGGGGGTCAGTAAACACGCAGGGTGACAGATCCCGCCTCCTGGCCTGGCTCGGCTCTGCTCGCCCTCCCTTAGGGAGCCTGCTCAGAGCCTGTCTGGACTCTGCCTGCGGCTCACCAAGCGCTGGGTCTGGGTTCATTCGGAGGAGCATCATGGGGCTGCCCAATCCTGCAAGCGGGTCCCCAGGAGGCACAGGTAGGGTCCACTCATGGGAATGCAGAGCGACTGACTCTAGAGCTGTGCCCTGGAGCTTGGCTGTTCTCCCACTTCTTCTGTGTATGGCTGTGAGCTGTGGGAGTTTTGTTTTTTTTTTAATCTTGAATATTCTTTATTCTGTAGATTCATGTGTGCTGAGTCACTCAGTCATGTCCAACTCTTTTCGACCCATGGACTACAGCCCGCCAGGCTCCTCTGTCCATGGGGATTCTCCAGGAAAGAATGTTGGAGTGGGTTGTCATACCCTTCTTGGGATCTTCCCAACCCAGGGACTGAACCTGCATCTCCTTTTCCTCCTGCACTGGGAGGCGGATTCTTTAGCACTAGTACTAAGAAGCCCTCTCTTAGTACAGGTTGGTTATGTTTAACTGCTGACTCCTATGATTATCACTCTTACTATTACAAATTCTGCCAGCACTACTGCCCGGATGGGATCCTTGTGTTAGGTTAGAGCTGTTCAAATTGCCCAAACACTGGCAACCATGGCATTCAAGGTAAGCCATGGGCTCATAGTTCAGTGTTCCAGAGTTTACCCAGCCTTCTAGAAAAGAAAGCTGAAGGACTGTCCCACAAATTCAGAGAGAGAGAGAGAGAGAGAGGGAGCCATCTGTAGTAGATGTCCTACTTCCAAGGGGACCTTGGTGCCCCTTCCTCCCTCTTCACCACTCGTATTTCCCACCACAGTCAGGAGAGTCCTAAAGAACACCGCTCATCGTCAGTGGGCTGAGAAAGGGCTAAGGCAGCAGTTGGGGGCCTGATCTCCAAAGAACTCTGACAAGAGTCGACAGCTAAGGGGCTCCCATCACTTGCTCACCCTGTAGGGTATTAGGGTGAGCAAGTGATGGGAGGTGTACCAAATAGCCCTTCAGGAGTTAGCTGTCTCCCTCGCAGTTCAAGACATGCTCAGGCAGAAGCAGAAGGGAGTGAAGGACAGGGGAGTGTGGAGAGGAAATCAGCCTGGGGAAACCCACCTGCATGCATGCCTGTCTACCTGCTCCCCTTCTGTGGAAGGAAAATGGCCTTGCTGGTGGCTGAGCTTCCTCTAGTCTCTCCTTCCCCCCAAACCATACATCTGTCCCACACAAGACTCGCCAGGCAAGTTGGGAAACCAATCTTCCCATTAAAAGCACAACTCAAAGTGCTTAACACATGTGTTCAGCCCGTGTGTGTGGGCTACAGTCCGTGGGGTCGCAAAGAGTTGGACATAACTGAGCACAGCGCAGCACTAAGAGAGGACCTCGCCACAGAACCAGAGTCCCTCTCTCTCAAGCACTCAAGCACATCCTCGAGCCAGCCCCTTCTCCCCGCTCCGCTCACGCTTGTCCCATGCTTGGCCTGGCACAGAGCAGGGTGTGGCACACTCCCGGGATTCTAGAGGTGTCTGTGTTTCTGTACAGGTTAGGGCTGCTGCCACCACCCCTGCGCCTCCTCACGATGGTGCTGGGGTACCCAGCCTAAGTCCAAAGCTATTCAACGGGTCTGTTGGTGCCGCCAGAACCCTGGAACCACCAGCCATGAATCTGTGTTGGAATGAAATCAAAAAGAAGTCTCACAATCTCCGGTAAGGCCTGGAGCCTCAAAGCAGAGGCTTTGGGGCATTGGTGGGGATGATGTTGGGCTCCTCTTGCTCGTCACCCTCTTCTCAGCCTTCTTGTCAGCTTCACCCTCTGTTTTTCCTCCTTTTCATGCTCTGGTGCTGGGGGAAGAACCCTGGGTCAGAAGTCAGGAAACTTGGATTTGAGTCTCGGTCTTTTTCCTTTATTTTTATTTATTTTTTAACACCAAAAACATTTTGTATTGGGTTATAGCCAATTAACAATGCTGTGGTAGTTTCAAGTGAATAGCGAAGGAACTCAACCATACATATACATATATCCATTCTCCCCCAAACTCGCCTCCCATCCCGAGCCTCAGTAGGCTGTGTCACCTTGAAAAATTGGTTTCAGTAATCCCTGAAAGTTGGCTTCCACTTGTTTGGATTTTTTTTTTTAACAACAACAACAAAATGAGTAAATTAATAATGCTTGTTCTATTTCCCAGTGTTGTTATGAGGACTCAAATGAGATATGAAAATACTTTCTGCACTTAAAAGTGCTGATGTATAAATGGAGGATTTGATTAGTGCCCACCTCCCTCTCATAACTGTCTTCTATCTTAGCAGCTCTCTGCTTTTCACATCTTTTAAAAATTTGTATTTATTTATTTTAATTGCAGGATAATTGTAGTGGTTGTTAGCCCTCTCTTCCCATCCACTGCTTATCCCCCACCCATGCCTCCCTAAACTAAGAGCAAATCAGTAACTCGGTTGTCCCTCTTTCCTCTACCCTTTTCCATAACTCCCCTCCCACTACCCCACCCCAAACACACACTTTTCCTCTCTACTCTCTATCATCAAAGACCAAACTCCTGGCTTCTGGTGGGTTCTGGTGGAGATGAGGAGTGTACAGAAGTTGAAGGAATGCAAGCTCTGAAATCAGACAACCCTGAGTTCAAATCCAGTGACTAAATTTACTGTGTGACCTTGGGAAAATTGCTTAACTTCTCTGGTCAACACCAGTGGCTACCTCTCAAGGTTGCTCTGAGAATTAATAGAAGCAAAAATTTATGTAAAAGCCTTGGCCAAAGACGTAGGGACAGAATAACCAGTTACCAGTCATCTCAGGGGAATGGGTTCAATGGCTGCACATAGCCTCGACTGGCCTCTGGCTTCCTACCGCTTGGACTTCAGTTCACGGCTCATTTGTGGGGAGAGGGGAAGGCAGACAGAGGTGATTATGCTGCACGTGTTTTCCTCCTTCTGTATGTCAAGCTTCTAGCCTATGTTGCCCTCATCCTTTGGGACCCCTGGACTGCTTGTTTTTGTATGGAACCTCACACACATGCGTGCCCACACTCAGCCACCTGGCACACCCTTTCCACCCACTGCACTGCTCCTGCTCAGAAGGCAGCCTCTGAGAAGCCTCTGAGGATGAACAGTTTGGCATGACTTGAGCTCCTCCAGGACAAGAGGGCAACATGACAGCTGTCTCCACTAATGCCCTTGCTTACTTCACTGCCCTTCCCAGCCTGATTCTGGGTGCACAGCTGAATGAACTGAAGTCCACCAAATGTTTTGGTACCATGCTCTATGGGGAGGTGTCTTGGGTGGCTCTGTGGGTGGGTCAGAGGCTGGGTTCCGGGCTTTTTCCCACTTCAACCAGAGCAGCACCTCTTTCATCTGTTTATATAGTAAGATTCCTCTTACATATCTGCTGGGGAAAAATGTTTTGCCACTTAACAAGAGGACTGAAAATCACTGGTCTTACCATTGTGTGCAGTGCCCGGCTAGAGGCCTTCTCAGACCACAGTGGAAAGCTTCAGCTCCCTCTCCAAGAGATAATTGACTGGCTCAGCCAAAAGGATGAGGAATTGTCAGCTCAGCTGCCCCTACAAGGGGATGTGGTCCTGGTGCAACAGGAGAAGGAGACACATGCGGTAGGTTAGAGTTACAGAGGCTGTGGTGTGTAGTCTCTCGGTTGGGAAGGGATGTCTTCTGCAACGCCCTAGACAGGCGGATGCTCAGTCTCTGCCTAGGTGCTTAAAATCACTGGAAGCTGTATGCAGTACTACTGGTTTGTGGATGGCACTCTAGAGAATAAGTCAAATCTCCCCCCTCTATACATCGCATCCAATATTGGCCTCCCTTAAAATGCTTCCCTGATTTTTAACAAGGACATGGGAAATGAACATAAAATAATATTCAGTGAAAAAAACACAAGATACAAAACTGTTTATAGGTAGATCTCAATTGTATAAAAATCAATATAGATGTGTAGATGTGTATGTGTGTATACACACATAAGCAAGAACTCTGTCAAAATCTTCACAATGGGTAACTCCAGGTGATGAAATTAGTTCTTTTTAATTTTGTTTTTTTTCATCCTTTTCTGAAATTTCTAAGATTTCTGTGACATATCTTTCCTCTATAATCAGAAAATATCAACAAGTGTTTCTTAAAATGAACACAGATGCACTGGAAGAAATGATCATTATGTGATGTGATGTGACAGAGGTGTTAGCTCACACTACAAAGGCAATCATATTATACAAATGTATCAAATCAGTATATTGTGCTAAATCAAATCAGTACATTTTGTTAAAATTACACAATGTTATAGGTCAATTATAGCACAATTTAAAAGATGAATACAATACAGCAGGAAAATAAACAAACTATAAATGTGTGCCAAAGTATGGCTGAATTTTAAAGAAAATATGTTGAATGAAAAAAAGAGTCAAATACAAAAAAGAGTACATGCAGTGTGGTTCCATGTATATAATAAGGTTTAAAAATTGGCAAAACTAATCAGTGGCGGTACAAGTCAGGATAGTTGTTACCTTGGGGGAGGGGAGGAGGAGAGAGTGACTGAAAGAGGTCATGACAGGGCGTTCTGGGATGCTGGTGGAGTTCTGTTTCTTCATCTCAGTACTGGTTACAGATATGGAATCACTTTATGAAAATTCATCAAGCTGTGATGAAAAGTACACTTTTGATTTGCATACTCACGTATATTTCAACAAAAGTTTAATTAAATTTTTCATATAAATCTAGCCCATCGTGGTTTTGATTTCTTAAAGCCCCTTTCAGAGGACTTTCTGAATCTTCCAGAGAACCAAGATTCCTAGCCCCAAGTCCTCATATTTCTCTCTATCTTGTGGCATAGACAGATCCATTTCAGAGTAAATAGACCTTCCAGTATCAAAGTTATTCTTTTGCCTATAGAGAACACTGCTCCTCTTTTAGTCTGAGTAGCTCAAAGGTGCAGGATATCAAATTGCACTGAGGAGAAGAAAGATTGTCAATTGCAGGATGGAATTCAAAGCAATTGAAAGACTTTCCTTCCCCATTGACCATGTTGCTAAACTTCACAGGCCTTTATGGAAGATGTCAAGTCTCGAGGGCCCTATATTTACTCTGTGCTGGAGTCAGCTCAGGCCTTCCTGTCCCAGCACCCATTTGATGAATTAGAGGAGCCTCGTTCTGAGAGCAAAGGTGGGTGGTCTTCCTCTCTTTCATCTTCTTCTTGAGCTATGAACCATTAAACACCTTTATGTCCATCCCAAACTCATTTTCTCAGCTGTTACCTAGGAGGATAATTTATTCCTGCTGCTGCTGCTGCTGCTGCTAAGTCACTTCAGTCATGTACGACTCTGGCTCCCACCAGGCACCCCCGTCCCTGGGATTCTCCAGGCAAGAACACTGGAGTGGGCTGCCATTTCCTTCTCCAAAGCATGAAAATGAAAAGTGAAAGTGAAGTCGCTCAGTCATGTCCGACTCTTAGCGACCCCATGGAGTGCAGCCTACCAGGCTCCTCTGTCCATGGGATTTTCCAGGCAAGAGCACTGGAGTGGGGTGCGATTGCCTAATTTATTCCTAGGAGTCCAAAATTGGGAAGGAACAAGATTCATACTCTAAGAAAAGCAAAGAAGAGACCCTGGAGCAGGGGAGACGAGCGTTTGGCCCAAAGCTGTATGTGGCTCTCTGGAGCACGGTGTGTGGCCATCTAAGAAGGCATGAAAAAGAAATAAAAAAGACTCAAATGCATTAAACAAACTCAGTAAATAAAAGTAGTAGTGTGTTCTTTTAAAACGTACTGCTTTATTCCAGTATAGAGAGGCATGTGACGCTGCTCCAATCAACTAGCAAATAAAAATCCTTTCAAAAAATCTTTAAAAATTAGGTGATGGTACTTGAGAAGAAAACTGATTGTGGCTCTTTAATTCTGACCCTGATGCTTTTTGGTTCTCTTTCTCTGATGGAGTGGGTCACTGTAGGTCTAAGTTTAAATAAGGCATCAGGGTGGGATCCATGGTGTCTAGCTCCAAGTGATGGCCCAGCAAGCCCTCTTCTTCAGAAAGAAGCTTTGACACTCTGAGACTGACTAGGAATGACCTGAGAGGACCCTTCATCAATGGAGCCCTTTGTCAATGCTGTTAGCCCTCTCAGTTTACCTTGAGCCCCTCCTACTGAGTACTAGCCAGTACTCAATTTACCACCCAATGGGCCTCAGATAGAACAAGCTCAAGAGAGCAGGGCAATTCCAATTAGCCTGGAGTTTGGGGGCTCTGAATCTACTTTTGAGGGGAGGTCTGAGGGAGGAGAAGGAAAATTACAATTTAGGAGCCTAGGTGGAAAGGCTGGGAAAGTTATACTAACCTCTCCTCTGCTAGACCTTCATAAAACGCCTCCCTTCTTTGGAAGGAACTGCACAACAGACACTGGGCTTCCCACATGGCGCCAGTGGTGAAGAACTCACCTGCCAGTATAGGAGACGCAAGAGATGTGGGTTCGATCCCTGGGTTGGGAAGATCCCCTGGAGGAAGAAATGGCAACCCACTCCAATATTCTTGCCTGGACAGAGGAGCCTGATGGGCTACAGTCCACGGGGTCACAAAGAGTTGGACGTGACTGAGGCAACTTAGCACATACACACAATAGACACTAATGCAGAATCACATTCCAAGGTCATGTGAATAGAACTCTGGATGATTGGCCTTACTGTGCCTCTTAAATATTTTACTCACTCTTTACCTTGCCCATTTCTTAAGAATATGAGGAAATCCTCATGATACCATAGGTGGAAAACACCAATATGGTCTCTTGACTGTGGTGGTGGATCCATGAGCCTACACATGTGATAAAAATCACATAGAACAAAACACACACACATACACAAATGAGTAAAAGCAAAATTGGAGAATTTGGGAAAAAAATTTCTGGATTGTGTCAATGTCAATATCCTGATTGTTATACTATAATTTTACAAGATGTTACTATTTGGGGTAACTGTCTAAAGATTACATGAGATCTCTATTATTTCTCACAATTGCATATGAATCTACTATGAACTCAAAATTAAAGTTTTAATTTTTAAAAAAGCCACGTTTATAAAAGGAGCTCAGCCATAAAAAATATGTATTTGTGTGTGTATGAAAACACACACACAGCACACACCTGTTTACAAAAGGCTGTTTTTGTCTTTCTGTGGGATACCCTTGCCTGGCTGGCCTGACCTGACTTCATGACTGCCCTTGCAGATACCTCTCCTAGACAGCGGATCCAGAATCTTAGCCGCTTTGTGTGGAAGCAGGCAACAGTGGCCAGTGAACTCTGGGAGAAGTTGACAGCCCGCTGCGTGGACCAGCACCGCCACATTGAGCGCACTCTGGAGCAGCTGTTGGAGATCCAAGGGGCAATGGAGGAATTAAATGCATCTCTGACCCAGGCCGAGGGAGTCCGAGCCACTTGGGAGCCCATCGGGGATCTCTTCATTGATTCACTTCCCGAGCATATCCAGGCTCTTAAGGTATGCAGGGCCTCTCCCCTGGCTACCCAGAGACCAGATATTCCACCCAGACCCTGACAGTGTTCCTGATGCTGAGGCTCCATTGTTGCCCTGGACTTCAACAGCGTCTCTCCCAGTTTCTCTGCTGGATTTGGGGGCTGGTTTAGCTGAGGGCTTCTCTGGTTGGGGAAGGGCTTCCCTGGTGACTCAGATGGTAAAGAATCCCCCTGCAATGCAGTAGACCTGGGTTTGATCCCTGGGTTGGGAAGATCCCCTGGAGAAGGGCATGGCAACCCACTCCAGTATCCTTGCCTGAAGAATCACATGGACAGAGGAGCCTGGTGGTTTGCAGTCCTTGGGGTCACAAAGAATCAGACATGACTGAATGAATAACACACTTAGCTGAGGTCTCCTCTGTCCTACTGTCTTCTCTTTCCCTGGTGTTTTCTGAGAGAAGAAAAGGAAGTAAGGACAATGCCCACCCCCACCCCCCCCACACACACATCTTAGTC
>SJYT01010806.1:521773-534265 GCA_006410635.1 Cephalophus harveyi | reverse complement strand
TTGCCCTAATATGCAAGCATGGAAGCTGTGCCACTAAAACAAAATCTCTTGGGTAAAGAGGAAGGAGTTGGTGTGAATGACTAATGGTTCCTCTTATCTACCTGTTGTGGGACTTGGGTCCTGGTTCTATAGCTATTCAAGGAGGAATTCTCCCCCATGAAAGATGGAGTGAAGTTAGTAAATGATCTGGCCCATCAACTGGCCATTTCCGATGTGCACTTGTCACTGGAGAACTCCCGGGCTTTGGAGCAAATCAACATCCGGTGGAAACAGCTACAGGTAAAGGAGAAGCCTAAAGTGAGCTATGGGAGAAAGATTCAGTATAACTAGGCTTGGTGATGGGGGGACTTCTCCAGGCCTTCAGGAAGTAAAGGGGCATTGATATGGGATCTGTGTGGGGAAAGAGTTGTATAGAAATTGGGGACAGGAAACAAGCTTCTCAACCTCTAAACTGCAGGAAGTAATTAAAATAGTCTGAGAGGGGCCTGTCTGCATTTGAGCACTCAGAGTAGACAGGGGCAGATGAAGAGTGACTGTGGCCTGGAGTTAGAGATGCGCTTCTCTGACCTCTGGGAGTGACACAGGAGAACTCAGATTTGGGTGGATGGTGGGAGGATCTGGAACTGGAGAAGAGGCAGCCTTGGAGGGAATTCACAAAGATGGCCGGAGGCACCTGGAAATCCCACCCTGGATGTGTGGAATGAGGCCACTGACTTCCTGCATATTCTTTCCATAGGTGTCAGTTGGCGAGAGGCTTAAGCAGCTCCAGGATGCTCACCGGGACTTTGGGCCTGGGTCACAACACTTCCTCTCCTGTATGTGAGACAAGCTGTACTTCACTTTGTAGAACCTCAGACACTTTCCAAGAGAGTCTACTGTTGTCTGTTGGGGGCCTGGTGGGAGCCCAGTGTACCTTGGCATCTAAGAATCAGTAGAATAAAGCAGTGTAGGATAGTGGTTAAAAGAACAGGCTCTTGAGTCAGAGAGACCTGGATCTGAGTCAGAGCTCCTCAACTTCATAGCTACACAAGCTTGAAAAAAAATAGCTTAACCTTTCTGAACCTCAGTTTTCCCATATATTAAAAAGAGGGAGAAATATGATACCTAGTTCATAGAGTTATGGGAATTAAATGACTTTATTGTTCCAAAAGTATTTATTGATGGCCTGCTGTGGGCCAGGTACCATTCTAGGCACTGGGGCTACATCAGTGAACAAACAGAAATTCTTGGACTTGGAGAGCTTACATTCTGCTAGAAGAAGCCAAACCATAAACAAATAAGTGTGTGTGTGTAAAATGTCAATAGGTGACAAGTGTTCCAGAAAAAAGCAAAGCAGGGAAGTTATGGGTTAGGGAGTGCTGGACATAATGGAGGAGGCATTGCAATTCTGAATAGGGTGGTTGGGAATGTTGTCACTGAAATCATGGCAACTGAGTAGAAACCTCAAAGAGGTGAGGGAATGAGCCATGTAGGTATCTGAGGGAAGAGCAGACTGGGCAGAGGAAACAATAACTTCCAGGACCGTAAGGCAGGGGCATGCCTGAGAAACAGCAAGGAGACCAGTATAGAAGCGAGTGAAGAGGAGAGAGAGCGAGAGATCAGAATGCGAGCAGGAAGCCAAAGCACGGAGGGCCTGGGCAAGAATAGGAGGAGGGAGACCTGTTAGGGTACATATTGTGATCATCTAAATGAGGGACGATGGTGACCCAATCAGAGTGGAGATGGTGGAAATGTAACTAGATATGAAAATTAGATATGCACACAGAGCATTCAGTAGAGTATCTGGCACATAGTAGGAACTCAAAAAATGTTAATGGCAGTTCAAACTATTGCATTATAATGACTGGCATGCAGCTACACCTGCAGAAAGCTCTTGTACCCAGGGAAACTGCAAGGAAGAGATTGACCAGATGACTGAGCCTCTCCTGGAACATCTGGAAGTTAAAAACATGGAACAGAGAGAAGCATCATTTTCCAGAGTTTCTTACCATAGATGAGTGGGCAGTCCTATTTCCCATTGTCTCACAGGACTGAGAAGCTGGGCCTTCTGGGGGAAGGGCATTGAGTCTCATGAGGAAAGTAGGGTCACTTCATATCCACAGTTGCACACCAGCTGCTTGCAGCTGAATGGACAAAATGACAGCCTGCTCAGGGGGAAGATTGTTAGGGTGGCCAAGGCCACCTGTTCATGCCCTTGTTGTGTCTCTGGCACAT
Source organism: Cephalophus harveyi (assembly GCA_006410635.1). Taxonomy (NCBI): domain Eukaryota; kingdom Metazoa; phylum Chordata; class Mammalia; order Artiodactyla; family Bovidae; genus Cephalophus; species Cephalophus harveyi. The sequence continues at coordinate 532,051 of SJYT01010806.1, read as the reverse complement.
GACGGTATCAGTGACAATCTCTTCTCCGTCCCTCACCCTAACATCAGGGAGTGAAGTGTCTTCATTAGAAGTGTTTGCCCCATGCTCAGGTCCTGTTAAGACCTGCAGTGAGACTCGGGCATCCCCTTTTGGGCTTAGCTATTTCTTTGGGAGGATAGTACAGGGGAGTAATCAGGGGCCTGAAGAATATTAGTTGCCAGCTTCTTTCTCTTTCTCTTCTCCCTCACCAGCCTCTGTTCAGGTTCCCTGGGAAAGAGCAATTTCACCCAATAAAGTTCCCTACTACATCAAGTGAGTGACCATCTGAATCGGAAACAGGTCAATCACCTGCCCACCCTCTCCCTCCCCTGTCTTTTTTTCTACCTATCCCTTTCACCCCTATCTGTTGGGATTCCTCCATCCAATCCAGTTTTTCCTCTTACTCATCTCAAGAGCTCAATATTCTACCTGGGTAAAGGTGAACCCTTGTGCTTTGGGATCTTCAGGGTTCACCCTCAGATCCTGCTGCTCCTTGTATCCAACCTATCACTGACGGATGTGTGCATGTTTGTCTGTGGGGTGGGGGGTGATATGGACCCTGGTGCTATTGATGCTTTTATTTATAGCCACCAGGCTCAAACCACATGCTGGGACCATCCCAAGATGACCGAGTTATACCAAACTCTAGGTAAGAATTCAAGGTTCCTGAACAGGGTGGAGATGTATACAGTTGCCTTTGTCCTATAAGAATACAGGGGAATAGTATTCCATTGTGTGTACGTATACCATATCCTCTTTATTCATTCATCTGCTGATAGACAGGTTGTTTTCATGTCTTGGCTATTGTAAATAGTGCTATGATGAATATAGGAGTAGATATATCTTTTTGAATTAGTGTTTTTATATTCTTTGAGTAAATACCCAGGAGTGGGGATAGCTGGATCATACATACACCCACACATGCATGCACACACACATACACATGGTAGAACACAATCATAACAATGGATGAAATCTTGCCACTTGTGACAACATGGATAGACTTTCAGGATATTATGCTGAGTGATATAAATCAGATAGAGAAAGACAAATACCATATTATTCCATTCATATGTGAATATAAAAAGAAAATAAATGAATAAACCAAACAAATACACAGATACAAAAAAAGAGAGTAGTGGTTACCCGAAAAGAAGGGGTAGCGGAAAGGCAAAATAGGTAAGGGGATTGATTGACTGAATGGTGACAGGTGGAAATAAAATATTGTGTACGTGAAACTTATATAATGTTATAAACCAATGTTGTCTCAATAAAAATAAAAAGAAAGAACACAAGGGAATCCCATCCAACAAGCAGATGAGGGTGGAAGTGAGTCCTTGTCCTTTTTCCAGTGGCTTCCTTCCTTTCCTCTCTGCACCTCCCTCAACAGGAAGCTCTATTCTCCCACTGAGCAACTTTATCATCACATCAAGGAATTATGCTTATAGATATATGCTATATCTGCTTTGAAAGACATTATCAAGGCTATAATATGAATGTGACTCTCTATAATATGAATATGATGAATGTGACTCTCATGTGCCTTATCTTTCACTGTTAAGAGATACTCACTGTTATGTTGTAGATTTTACCCATGTTGATGCACGTGACTAGAGTTCATTCATTTTTACTGCCACAGAGTGTTCCATTGTATATACCACAGTTTCCTCATCCATCCTACTGCTAATGGACATTTGGGTCATTTCTACTTTGGAGCTAACAAAAACAGTGCTGCTTGGTAAAAAAAAAATGTGAAACTCACTGCTCTGGAATATATATACAGCTGCCTGGGTTGTAGGATATATGAATGTTCAGTTTTACTAGGTAATACCAACTTGTTTTCCAATATGATTGTGTCAGTTTACACTTCCACTAGCAATTCTCATTCATCCACATCTTTGCTGACACTTGCTACTGTCAGACTTTTATTTTTTGTCAATCTGACAGGTGTAATATGATATATTGTTGTGGTCTTAATTTGCATTTCCCTGATCTGAGTGGATCTCTTTCCATTCTTTGCAGCTGATTTGAACAACATTAAGTTCTCAGCTTACCGCACTGCCATGAAGCTGCGCCGAGTCCAGAAGGCACTGCGCTGTGAGTCTCCCATCACACTTCCCTTATGGCCTTCATCCTTCCTCATCCATTGGCTGTTTCCCACTCCCATCCCACCTGGGCCAAGGTTGTTGGTCAGCTTTGTGGGGACTCTCCAAAGGCTGGGATGTGCTACCTGTGGACACCTGATCTTTCCAGGGCCATTCTATTTTCTCCAACCTCCAGACTCGTTTCCAAATTAACCCACAGCTCTCCTCTTCCTTGTCCCTTCTTCCCTGCCCAACACAGACAATCAATCTAGTGTTTTATGGCAAAAAGTATCCAACAAATGGTTTGGAGCCATTGAAGGCTTGTGTTCTTTCACCATCTTGGGGTTATTGGATGTAGCAGCAGAACGGTTGATGCAAATGCCCATGGTTAGGGGACAACATGGCTGCAGATATAATGTGCCTTCTGTCTCCTCCCCGAGACACTGTCCATCCAATCTTCCTGGACCAAGTGTATCTGGCTAAGCTGATACCAGCATTTGGGGTAATTAAAAAATCCTCCTAAGGTATGTCACATTCACACAGCCATACACGAGCCTTCATAACCAGTGTCTAGGTTTTTAGAACAAGGTTCATGGACCCACCTATTTGCAGTTGAAATGCATGTAAGGACAGAGAAACTGAAAAAAGTGGTATGGTATTTGATCCGTGGGAGTTTACCCAAATCCCACCACCTTCTTGAAACTGATGTCAAGGATCATTTGGGTATAGAAACATTTGGAGTTAATTTAGGGGGTCTTCTGCTGCTTTCTCCCTACTTGGGTTGTGTGTCTTGGTAAAGGGCAAGCTTATTTCATCCTTACAAATGCTTAGTCTGGAGACAGAGTCAGACTTGGTGATGCTGCTGTCTGTGTCTCCCTGTCTAGTCTCTGGGCTTCTGCTTTTGGCTTTACTTTCTCTTTCTCTCCTTTCCTCCCCAGTGGACCTGGTAACTTTAACCACAGCCCTGGAGATATTCAATGAGCATGATCTGCAGGCCAGTGAGCATGTGATGGATGTGGTGGAGGTCATTCACTGCCTGACTGCCTTATATGAACGGCTGGAGGAGGAAAGAGGCATCCTGGTCAATGTGCCGCTCTGTGTGGACATGAGTCTCAACTGGCTCCTCAATGTTTTTGATAGGTAAGGGGTTGATGCCCTGGCAGCCTCCAGGATGAAGTTCCAGTGGGATATCTGGAGTGGACACAGTGGGAAGGGTTTGCTCCCCTGGTGGATCTGGACTCAGCTCAGCTTGGGGTATGGGTGGCACCAAGCCCCTGCTGGGATCCAGCCCATTAGGGAAATGACTGCCAAGATGTTAACCCTTTGCAGATATTCAAGTTCTCAGTCTCTTCCTTTAAACCTAGTGGTCGCAGTGGAAAGATGCGGGCACTATCCTTTAAGACTGGCATTGCCTGCCTGTGTGGCACGGAAGTGAAGGAAAAACTTCAGTGTGAGTACAACTCCAAAGTCCGGAGAGGAGTTGGGTGGAGGGAGGGTTGTGGTGGGAGAAAGAAAGGTGCAAGATAAGCAGAGGTCCAGGCTTATGACTCAGCACAGGGCTACTCAGGCTACATTGGAATGCTTCCTGGTACAGGCTATTGCAAAGAATCTACAACAGCCAAAAGCCAAGATGGGCCTAAGGCCCATTATCATTCCCACTGTCACTCCAAGGACATTGCTTCCTTCTGATCTGGTGTAATTACTTGATGGGGATCTGAGTTGGGATCCTGGGATACCCAGGTCCTGGACTTTCTAGTTCCATTTCCTGATGGACCATCAGGCTTAGCCCTCTCCCAATCTGATGCTCAAACTATGTCACATGTTCTGCTGGAGACTTTCTATGGGATAACATGGGCAGTATGCAATAATCCCATTATCTGGGGGTGGACAGCATGTAATTCTGTAAGTTTAAACCTCTCTGGTGTACAGTATCTTTGTTTTCCTTTCCATCCTCCATCATTTGTATAGCATTTTGCATTTTTCTGCAACAGCATCCTTAGTTGTCAGGTATTTAATGTTCACTGACCACTGTGCTAAATGTGGTGAGTACAAGATCCAGTTAGATGTGGTCCCTGTCTCAAGTGGTTTATAGTCCAGGTGAGGAGACAGAAATACAGAGAAAGCACTTCTTAGAGTGCTGATTAGAATAGCCCGAATGGGAAAGGATATGTGCTATATGAGCCCACAGAAGAGTGAGGCCAGCAATCTAGGAAAGCTTTACAGGGAAGAAGACTTTTCAAAGTACATTCACAGCTATGATGTAATTTATTTCTCCCAACATTCCTTTCAGATGGGATGGACAGTGATGATGTAGTCTTCATTTATAAGTAAGGAAACTTCAGCATAGAGAGCTTCATGACCTACCCAGGGTTTCCCAAGCTAGTTAGTAATGGGTCAAGAACTAAACCCCAGGCCCTCTGCCTTCTAGTTTTGTTTGTTTTCTGGGCCTTAGGTGAGGCATGAAGCAGAGAGACAAGAAACTCTGGAGGAGGTTTTCTAAAATTGGGTTGGAATAGGGGAGTTCCCACAAGGGCAGTGTTCAAATAGAAGTCCCATAGAATGTTCCACAGTCATTTAGAGTGAATTCTTAGATGAGCAAATGGGTTGAATTATGTCCTCTTTATAGAGTATCTCTACAGTGTTTCTTTTCATTTGTGTGGATAATTGAGAGATTGCTGCAGTATGAGACTACATGGGCTACACGAACAGGAGGGGATAGGGCAGACCGACCTTGATTCATATTCAGGCACCTTTGAACCCTCAACCCCTTGATCTTGCTTCTTGAGACTCTGTTTTCTCGGTAGTGTCTTTGTGTCTGGCACTGCTCTCACGCACAGCTCACTCTCTTCACCCTTCCCTCCTCCTCTCTGTGTTCAGAGAGAAAAAAGTGAGACAGGCACAAAGAGGGAGAGCATTAGAATGTTCTTAGAGGGCTTCTAGAAGATCAGGGACCTTTAGGTATTCCAGTTTCAAAAGTCATTAGCTAAGTCAATGCACTCTTACCCTCTCTTCTTGTTCTCCTCTTTCTCCTCACACCATTCCCTGGCCATTTCTGTTGTGGGCTTGGCCATGACTTATGGTGGGGCCAGCAGACCTCTTCAGCCAAGTGGCCAACTCAGGCAGCCAGTGTGACCAGCGCCATCTTGGCGTCCTGCTTCATGAGGCCATTCAGGTGCCCCGTCAGCTGGGGGAAGTGGCAGCCTTTGGTGGCAGCAACGTGGAGCCCAGTGTCCGTAGTTGCTTCCGTTTTGTGAGTATGGAGCTAGGGAGGGAGGAAAGGAGGGATGACGAGACAAAGATTGGGAAGAAGGGAGGGAGGACTCAAAGCTGGGCTTCTGTTCTTGTTTTGCTTTGCTTCAGATATTTGTTTCAAGTTTTATTGGCATATAGTTGCTTTACAATGTTTTGTTAGTTTCAAGTGTACAGTAAAATGATTCAGTTATACACATACAAATACCCATTCTTTTTCAGATTCTTTACCCATACAGGTTATTACAGTACTGAGTAGAGATGCCTGTGCTATAGTACTCAGATGGAAGGGAGTTTGTTGGGCTGGAACAACAGGGCAGAGGGTCCTCTGGGCTTTTAGGATCAGAGTCCTGTGGGAAGGGCACCAGGTCCACTAGGACAGGGTAGAAGGTGGACACCTCTAAAGAACAGGCAAACCCAGGCCTCGCTGTTTCTCTTTTTCCTACGAGGGCTGCCATTCTAGGCTCAAGACGCTTTGGGCCTCAGACATCGCCGTCGGGCTTCTTGTTTCCCTAGAGCACTGGGAAGCCAGTCATTGAAGCTTCACAGTTCCTGGAATGGGTCAACTTGGAGCCCCAATCCATGGTGTGGCTGGCTGTTCTGCATCGGGTCACCATTGCTGAACAAGTAAAGCATCAGACCAAATGCTCTATCTGTAGGCAGTGCCCCATCAAGGGCTTCAGGTAGGGCAAACAATACCTGCTGGAGTGATACTAATAAAAATAGGCAATGTCACATATAAATCATATATTGCAAAACGATGCATTATGTAGTTATATAATTACAACTAATCCATTGTGTGTGTGTGTGTATATATATATATATATATGTTGTTGTATATGGTTGTAATTCTTTCTATTGCGTTCTGTTTAATTTTTGAAAAAGAAAAAAGATGGAATATTTTTTCAGTTATATTATGAAGTATTCAGACCTAGAAAAATGTATAGATAAGCAAAGTGGGGGTGGAGTGGGACAACAGCCCAGAAAAGAAAGTAATTTGTTCTTTGTTTCCCAGGGTGCATTAAGTAGTGCAAAAGCTCCAGCATCCTGACCTATGAGAACACCTATGTACCAAAAGGTGTGCTGGCAAATGGTTCACAGCCTACTCTCCAGAAAGCAGAAGAGAAACCTGATAGAGCATTGGCTAATTTCCATGATATAGATACTCCCACCGTGGCCAAAGTCAGGCTACCCACAGGAGGTCAGGAAGAGATGCACGGTTGTACACCATTTATAGTATTTCCAGTACAGGGTATAACAGATGTAGACAGCCTCCAGAGCGTAAGCAATAGTGAAATAGGAAGTGATGAGCTTGAGTAGTTATTACCTTAGTTTTTAATACTCTTTGCTTAATTGTGAGTTTATATTATTTAATTTTTAAATAATAGCTATAGTTAACAGCTGACTTGGAAAATTCCTGAAATGTTAACAGCTGGCTCCCATGAGCTGGTATGAGCTGGCTCCAGTACCCCATGGTGGGCACCCATCACCAAGCTGAAGAAATAAACAAGATTTTACAATATGTTTTTATATATGTTATATATATTTATATATTTTATGTCTACTAATTTATATATTAGGGCTTCCTTGGTGGTGCAGAGGTTAAAGCGTCTGCCTGCAATGTGGGAGGCCTGGGTTCAATCCCTGGGTTGGGAAGATCCTCTGGAGAAGGAAATGGCAACCCACTCCAGTATTCTTGCCTGGAGAATCCCATGGACGGAGGAGCTTGGTGGGCTACAGTCCATGGGTCACAAAGAGTCGGACACGACTGAGTGACAAAAAAAAAAACAAACACATGTTTTATATAATATGCAAAACAATATATTTGAAGTTTCCTTGATGAAATTTCCCTCCTACTCCCACAAAGATAACTACTGTCCTGAGTTTGGCTTTCATCATAAAATGCTTGTTTTTATCCCTAGAGGCTCAGCAGTAAAGATATGTCTACCAATGCAGGAGATGTGGGTTCGATCCCTGGGTCAGGAAGATCCCCTGGAGAAGGAAATGGCAACCCACTCCAGTGCTCTTGCCTGGGAAACCCCACGAACAGAGAAGCCTAGAGGGCTATAGTGCATGGGGTCACAAAATAGTTGGGCACGACTTCTTGACTAAATAATAATAAACCTTTTTAAAGCTCTAGCACATACTCTTTTGACAAGCAATCTGCTTTCTGTAAGCAAATGAGGCACAGAGGTGGAGTTTCCGCCGCTGGCTGGTGTAGCTCTAGGACAAGATGCCAAACCTCTGAGTGCCCTAAGTCTAGGCACTTCACCATGCCACGCCACTAGGTCTGGGCAGGCCAGGAAGGCTTTGGAATTGGGTCTGAATGGCTGGTCTGTATTCAGTCATAATAGAGTTATTATAAATAACTTTGAGGAATAACTTTTAGTCAACATGCCCACAGCTGATAGAATCAGCTGTCTTCATAATGAAGGTGTACCTTCTCCAAGGAAGCTGGTCATACCTGTGAAACTGTACCCTTTCAGGCCACCCTTGTTTAGAAGGCCATTTGATATAATGAGCTCTTTACCCCTGTCCCACCCTCCCTTTTATATATTTTTAATTAAAGTACAGTTGATTTACAACATTAAGTATAATTGATTTATAACATTGTATTAATTTTTGCTGTACAACAAAGTGACTTGGATACATTATATATATATTCAGAATGTATATATACACATATATGTATATATACATTTCTTTTTAAATATTCTTTTACATTATGGTTTAACATAGGATATTGAATTTAGTTCTCTGTATACAGTGGGACCTTGTTGTTTATACCACCCTCCCTTTGAAAAAAGATGGTGAGACAGTGCTATTTCCCAAACTTCCTGTAACTCTGAGCGTGTGATTTCATGGAGATTTATGGTCTCTGGAGTAAGACTAGTCATCTAGTGAGGACTCTGCCACTGCTCTGTGTAGGAGGTTCAGCGCTCCATGTACAGGAGGTTATAGTTCTTGCTTCACCCTCTTCTAATGAAGGTGTGCATTGGGATGTTTGGGGGAGGGGAAGGTCACTAGAGTACATTGTATCCTCTTTCCCACTACCTCTCATCTCCCCAAGGTACCGGAGTCTGAAACAGTTTAACGTGGACATCTGCCAGACCTGCTTCCTGACTGGCAGGGCCAGCAAGGGCAACAAACTTCACTACCCCATCATGGAGTATTACACCCCGGTATGAAGCCTCTGGGCTCGGGGGGAGGGGCCGGCAGCTGTCAGCTTCTGGGTGCTTGATCCATTTTGCCCCGCATTGGCTCACTGTATTGTACTCTCCATTGGGGAGCATCCTCCATACAGGCCTGGTGATTGACTGGTTTGAGGGATCCAGGCCTGTTCTTCTAGCAGAGCTTGTCCTTCATCCTCACCTGGGCTGCAACTAGTTGGATCAGCCCAGGACATTCTTGGTCATCTAAAAGACACTCACTATTCTCCTGCAGAGAAAAGTCTAGGAAAAAAATAGCGCAAGGCAGTTCCTGGTGACTAGCCTTTGATCCCTCTAGTTTTTCCTGCTCAGCTTCCTGGATCATTCTTGTTCCCTGGTCTTCACTTGCTACCTTGTCGTTGCTTCTATCCCTTTGAGTCAAAACCAAAGTTTAAAGTTTGTGCTCAGATTCTTTACTCAGTCTCTTGTGGGAAAGGGAGGGAATCCTCTTTACCTGGGTCTCCAAAACTGACTTGGCTTTCATTGAAAACTGGTCCCTTCATAGCCTCCTGAGACCAGGTTGGTCAGCATCCCTGAACTTTAGCCACAGAGTTTCTCCTCTGCTGTATTCAGGACCCACAGCTCCAGGCTTAGCTTCCTGAGCTGACTCTGCTCCCTAAACTCTTTTATCCCTCTCCCCACAGATAAGACCAAAGTCCCAGGCATATCCCTAGCTCTCCCCACTGCTCTCTTCCATCTCCTCTCCTCATCTCCATAATCCATCTCCATGAGCTGTCATTTCTTCTCTATGTTTTGTTGGCACAGAAACATGTGTGACCCAATGGAAGCAGTGATGTTGCCCTTTACATTTTTTCTTTTATTATCATCTAAAAATAAGCATTCAGCTTCCCAGGTGTCGCTAGTGGTAATGAACCTGCCTGCCAATACAAGAGATGTAATAGATGTGGGTTCAATCCCTGGGTCAGGAACATCCCCTGGGGGAGGGCATGGCAACCCTCTCCAGTATTCTTGCCTGGAGAATTCCATGGACAGAGGAGCCTGGTGGGCTACAGTCCATGGGGTCACAAAGAGTCAGATACAACTGAAGTGACTTACCATGCACTGCAAAAATAAACATTTATTAAAATCATACATGAAAACTGGCTTGAGATGGTAGACTGATAATCCTCTAGCTTCTGCTCATCTTCTGCATCTCTAGAATTTATGTAAAAGATATCTAAAAGTTAACAAATATATGATCATTGTAAAAGATTCTAATTTTTAGAGGTGTTTAAAGTATAAAACAAAGTCCCCTTTTCTCAGTATGTTCCCCACCCCTCCAGCCCAACTTCCCTGAGGCAACCAATGTTCATAGTTTGGCACATATCCTTCTAGATCTTTTTCTAGGAGTGAGATGTGATAAAGATAAATGAGAATTGATTACCAGTCACGTTCCCTGCTCCAGTGGAACAGCCACACCTCCATAGAAAAGCCCATTAGTGTGAGTCCCCCTGTCTTGTCTCCCCCCAGACCACATCCAGTGAGAACATGAGGGACTTTGCCACTACCTTAAAGAACAAATTCCGCTCAAAGCATTATTTCAGCAAACACCCTCAGCGAGGTTATCTGCCTGTTCAGTCGGTGCTGGAGGCTGACTACAGTGAGACGTGAGTACCAGAGGCTGAGCAGGGGCTGCAGGCATCCTCACTGAGCCTGGGGGTGTGCTGTGAAGGGGCCGAGTCCTGCGTGGGCTAGGCCAGTGCCCCCCGACAACCCCA
>SJYT01010806.1:497486-521473 GCA_006410635.1 Cephalophus harveyi | reverse complement strand
GTGTGGCTGGGTGGCGGTGACGGGGTGTGTGCGGCTGGGTGGCGGTGACGGGGTGTGTGCAGCTGGGTGGCAGTGATGGGGTGTGTGCGGCTGGGTGGCGGTGACGGGGTGGTGTGGATGGGTGGCGGTGACGGGGTGTGTGTGGCTGGGTGATGGTGACAGGGTGCTGTGACTGGGTGGTGGTGAGGAGACAGGCTGCCCAGCTGCGCACTCTTTGGTCTTCTGAGTCTTTGCTGCTTTCCTCCAGGCCAGCTTCCTCCCCGATGTTGCCACACGCTGACACACACTCCCGAATTGAGCATTTTGCCAGCAGGTACCACCACATTTGGGGGAGGAGAATTGTAAGGAGTCCAAGGGGGAAGGGCTTTTCAGTTGGGGCAAGAGAATGGCACCACAGCCAGGGAAATGGGCACAGTGAGGATACGCAGCAGCCAGCAAGGCCCAATGTTTGGGGGGAGGGAGAGTTGGGACAGCCCCCCAAACTCCCTGATGATCCTCTTGTGTGATTAGAGTCCTTGAGATGAAAGCAAGCTTCATATTCTGTGTTCCCTTATGTTCCTGCTCTTTCTTCCCAGGCTTGCTGAGATGGAAAGTCAAAATTGCTCCTTCTTTAATGACAGCCTGTCCCCAGATGACAGCATGTGAGTTTTCACAGCTCCTTATTTGCCAAGAATAGCTCTCCTTGGCCACTGTTTGGGAAGGGTATATCCTCAAGGGAAGAGGGGTGTGGTGGTTAGGGTCCTTGACACCCTAAGGAAAGAAGGCTGCTTTCTGGGCACAGTGTTTAATGAGGGAAGCGGTGTGCCCTCTATCAGCTGAACTGGGCAGTGAAGGATGTACTACCTCTCTGCCATCCGTCAAGGTCCCTTCCTGTTGTAAGATCCCATCCTTGTATTCCCAACTCTGAGGGAAGAATATGCCCTCGTCTAAAGTTTCACAAATAAGCCGTATCTTATGCTCAAAATGCCAATGCCCCATCTTGGGTCACATCAACCCTGGGGAGATATGAAGTGACTTGACTGAAGTGTGGCTAGAGAGATTCCTGGATGCTGTAGCCCAGAGAAGGGACCTGTCATTTCTAGGGAGGTTCCCAGCTTTCTCAGAGGACCTAGGAACTGTCAGTTACATGGATAGATCCAGTCCTGGGACTGGGACTCAGGCAGGCCACAATTCCCTTGGGGATGGGAAAGCGAAGGGGGATGGGGTGGGGGAACATCACAGAAAGGGAAGTGACTTGCTCATTGTTTCCCAGATCACTACAAGTAGAACCCAGAGGCCCCAGCATCCTGGAAGCACTCTCTCCTGTCACCCCCAAGCACGACACTTGCACTTTTGAACACTTTGATCCCTCTTCCTGCTGTGTGCAACTTAGAGAGGGACTTCCCCAACATATGTCTTGGGGCTTGAGCTGGGAGCTGAGAACTCACACCCTGAGCTGTTTCCCTGTTCAGTGCCCGGCCCCTCTTTCCTCTCTCCACATGCACACAGAGATGAGGACCAGTACCTGCTACGGCACTCCAGCCCCGTTACAGACCGGGAGCCGGCCTTCAGACAGCAGGCTCCGCACAGCATGGCCACAGGGAGCAAAGGGGAGCTTGAGAAGATCCTCGCCCACCTAGAGGATGAGAACCGGTGGGTGTGACAATGGCAGAGATCTGTGTGGTTTCTACAGTCAGACAGCCTAACTCAAGTCCTGGACTTCCACATCCTAACTCTGTGGCCTCGAACAAGTGATTTATATTCTGTGATCTTCCATTTCCTCATCTGTAAAATGGGGATAGTACCTATGTCTGAGAGTCATTTGTGAAGATAAAATGATCAGGCATATAATGTGTTAGCCAGTGTCTGTCTTATTGAAAGGGTTCTAAAATAGCCCTTTCAATAGCTAAAATAAAAGCTAGCTATACTAATAATTGGTCTTACCTGTTGTAGCTCAGCTGATAAAGAATTCGCCTGCAATGCAGGAGACCCCGGTAGACCCTGGTTCAATTCCTGGATCAGGAAGATCCTCTGGAGAAGGGTTAGAATACCCACTCCAATATTCTTGGGCTTCTCTGGTGGCTCAGATGGTAAAGATTCTGCCTGCAACATGGGAGATGTGCGTTCAATCCCTGGGTTGGGAAGATCCCCTGGAGGAGGGCATGGCACCCCACTCCAGTATTCTTGTCTGAAGAATCCCATGGACAGAGAAGCCTGGTGGGCTACAGTCCATGGGTCACAAAGAGTCAGACATGACTGAGCAAATAAACACGCACACACACACACACACACACACACACACATACAATACTAATAATTATTTGAATCATTTTAGCTCAAGCTGAGTATCTCCAAGTACCCAGGAGATGCTGGCAGAGAGAATGCAAGCACAGAGAATACAGAAGAGATGCTGCTTCTCTCTGCCCTCAAGGAACTTTCAGTTGTTGGAAATGGAAAGAAATCCTTATCACTTAGTAAAAATGTTAAGAGGAGGATGATATTGCATAGAGCATGTGAGGACTGGAAGAGCGAAGGTGAAGATGATTACGGGGATGACATTGATCTCCCTAAAGCACAGAGGGCAGCAGGAATCTGAAGAGCATCTAAGCCACTTTGGGAGTGTGTCCTAGAATAAGTAGCACCCCCCGGAACAGTGCTTCTCAAACATCAGTGTGCATACAGGCCACTTGGGAAGCTCGGTGAAATGCAGGTTCTGATTTGCAGGTCTGGGGCGAGACCTCAGTTCCTGATCTTCTAACCTAGAAGTTGCCCATGCTGCTGGCCTAACAGACTGTGTCTGGAGTCGCTAGTCCTTAGAACAGTGCCTGTTTGCAAAGTATCTTTTACTGGTTCAAGACAAGATAAATACATAAATGCAGAGTAAGCTTTTAGAAACTTTCATAGCAATTTGACATTGCCATGATATCCAAGCATATAATGAGTGGACTTGTCTTCATTGAATAGGATGTAGACCAGTTTGAGTATTATTGAACTTTGGGTGGCAAGTGCTGTGTGACATGACCGATGTACTAGCCATATGCATTCAGACCAAACACTGATCCACGATGGATTGAAAAATCCCCCTGGTTTTTCCTTATGGACATTTTGAGAAGTGCTGTGCTAGAGCAGCGGTGGGGAGGCCGGGGGAAGCACCGGAGAGAGAGTGATTCTATTGTAAAAACAAGGGAAAAAAAAAAGTAATATCCCCCAAAGTCCGCCTGCAATGCAGGAGACCTGGGTTCAATCCCTGGGTCAGGAAGATCCCCTGGAGAAGGAAATGGCAGCCCACTCCAGTACTCTTACCTGGAAAACCCCATGGACAGAGAAGCCTGGTAGACTATAGTCCATGGGATCACAAAGAGTTGGACACGACTGAGCGACTTCACTCACTCTAATATCCCCCAAAGGAGACCATCTCTTTGGAATCTGTTTCCTTGATGACCCAACGTGGGTGTTTAAAGTGGGCCAAAAAGGAGGGTGGCAGAGAGAAGAGGAGAGATGGGTGATCTTTTGTTTATGTTATGTCTTCCCCTGTAATCTAAAAATCTAAAAGTGGAATAGGTGAGTCAGCGGCTCTAATGCCTCATGTTTTGCAGAATGTGTTTCTGCCTGGCTTTAAGGTCAGAATTAATCCCCAAAGCAGCACATCAAAGTGCTGAGAGATTTGTTATACTAAATGTCAGCTCTCTCTGCGCTGCAGCCTAAGAACAGCAGAGTAAATGACACATACGCTGGAGAGGAAATGGATATGGCCATTCAGGCGAGAGCACAGCTGGAGTGGGGGTGGGAATGGGAATGCAAAGGGATTGTTCACACCTGGCTCTGAGGGGACACTGGGCCCTGGACAGTCAATACCCCGTGAGGACGTTCAGCCTTGGCTTCTCCACCCTTGACAGGATTCTCCAGGGAGAGCTGAGGCGCCTGAAGTGGCAGCATGAGGAGGCCACTGAGGTGCCCGCCCTGACCGAGAGCTCTGCCGAGGTGGCACAGGGCCACTGCAATGAGGAGCTGCTGGCTGAGGCCCGGATCCTTCGGCAGCACAAGAGCCGCCTGGAGACGCGCATGCAGATTCTTGAAGACCACAACAAGCAACTGGAGTCCCAGCTGCAGCGCTTAAGGGAGCTGCTCCTCCAGGTGGGGCTGGGGCCAGGGGGAGAGCCAGAGCGGCCTCTGGGCGCGGGAGGGCTGGGAAGGCTTTCTGAAGAGCGCCGAGCTGGCAGTCAGAAAAGAGGGGCAATGAAGCAGCCAGTGTATCACAGCGCCCAGCCAAGCTTCTTGCACTGAGCTTCCACTCCATCCTTCTGGGTTACTCTCAAGTCACCATGGGGCCTCGGGCAGAGGGAGGGCTTTTGGGGGCTCATGTCCCCAACCCCCATTTGAATCTGGCATTGAGAGAACAAGTTCCAAGAACCATCCAAAAGGTTGATTTTGCTGCTTTGATGTTTGCTGGAAAGAAGCAAATTTGGGCATGCTTGGCAAAAGAAAGGTTTTGGCTGTGGACAGATCACTTGTTACTTTTTATCCCTTTCCTCTTTGAGAGGGAGTGTATAGAATGTAGTGTGGTTCGGGAGTTCAACAGCCCTGGAACTGAATATGGTTCTGCCAGTTAGTGGCCTTGGAATGTTAGGCAGCTTCCTTAGCCTCACTAAAACCCAGTTTCCTCATCTGTAAGACAGGGATGAAAATATACCAATTTCATGGAATTGTGGTAAAAATCTAATGAGATAATACATTTATTGAATTTAGCATGATGCCAGAAATATTAGTCAACACTTCATAAGTGTTACCTATTGTCATTATCCATACCAGGGAATATCACACCAGATCTTCCAAGGGATGACCTCTGGATCAATTTCTGGAGGTCTTAACAAATGATATTATGTCATGAACTAAGGATCAGGGGTGCAACTCTATATTTCCAGACAGAACTGGGTTCTAAATAGTTTAATTATAGCTGAAATGAGAAGCAAGAGATCTTCTGGGGGCAATGCCATCCTTATAAGAACTGGAAGCCTTTGATACCTGGTGTTGAAGGAAGAAGGTATTTAGTAATTAAATATTCTAAGAAGTTTCCTGAAACGAGAAGCCACTGACTGGGGCACCATCAAAAGTTTCTTCAAGAGATGGGCATGAGGTCTCTAAGGACCTTTCTAAGCTCAAGAGTCTGTCAAAGTAAGGTCAGGAAGGCAAAGTCACTTACGTTACGCCTTACCTCTTGCCAGCCACCTATCGAATCCAACGGCAATGGCTCTGCAGGCTCGTCTCTGGCTTCCTCGCCACAGCAGTCAGAAGGCAGTCACCCCCAAGAGAAAGGACAGACTACTCCAGACACCGAAGCTGCAGGTGGGTTCTCACAACCCCTTCCTCCATGGCTTTGTCTTGCCTCGGGTCTCCTGCCCAAGGTTCTGCTAGGGCTGGGACTGGTTCCTCCTCATGTCTTTGAGCTTAGGGTCAGGGATGATTGGATTATTGACTGATTCATTCATTTCTTTATTCTACAAATGTATATAGATTACCTCATGCGTACCTGGGCATCATGCTGGGGAGATACACGTGCTACAGGTTTATCTTTCAGCAGGCAGCGTCCTACCTTGGCCCCTTGAGCTCATAAGGGGGTCTCTAGTTGTCTTCCCAAATCTCTCTTTTCCAATTCAGACGATGTGGGATTGAAGAGCCACGATGTCAGCCTCTGCTTGGAGGACATCATGGAGAAGCTCCGCCATGCCTTCCCCAGTGTACGAAGTTCTGATGTGACTGCCAACACACTGCTGGCCTCTTGAGGGAACCAGAGCCCCATCCTATAGTCTATGGTCCTCTCCTGGTCTGGCCAAAGGCTTTCCTCAGACTTCACTCAACCTTCCCAGTCCCCACTGGCCCCACTCTCCTCAGCTGGAGTTACTTGTGCTCCGGGCAGCAGCAGAGATTTGGTGATATGCAAGGCGGGGGTAGGGGAGCTGGAGGAGGGAGAGGCATGATTCCTCTGATTCTGGAAATGTGCCCTTTACTTCAAGTTTGAGGTCAGTCCCTTCAGTACGCTTCTCTTGCAGCTCAGGCTGATGGTGCTTGGAAGCCATTCAGATGGGTTGCCTTGTGAAGCAGTGCCCATTGGTCCCTTTGCATTCTCCATGGAATGATGGAGATGGAGGGCACCTAATGACCCGAAGGCTCCAGCATTATGAATACACAGAACTTAGCCCTACTCTCTGACCCAACACAAGGCAGGTGAAGGGGTAGTCTGAAGACACTCCCACCCCCCAAAGTACCCCTGAAAAATCTGGGCGATGTGTGTCATGTAACTGCAGCTCGAGGGTATAGCTCTAGTCCTCCTGATGCTACCTAGATGTTGTTTCCTCTGAATATCTTCAGTTCCTTCTGCCTCAGTCCCTGGCAGACCTTTCTCAAGGGGGAACAGTTCATTCAGGTTCCTATTTTCACCTTACTTTGGGAAACAGTAAAGAAATATGTAGGGGCTTAGATATTTTCCCCGGATCCTCCTCTTTCCTGAAAGGCTCAGCATCTTGAGAGACCAACTCTTCTGAGTCAGCCCTCACAGCCCCGGGGGAGGGCTGGCCGCTTCTCAGCAAGGGGGCCTTCTCCTTGGGTGAGGAAAGGAAAGCCACCCTCTAGACCAGAGGAGTGTGACTGTCCCACACCCTTGACGGCCGTGACCCTTCTTTCTCTTAAGTTGAATCAGATGAGGTGGCCGATATCCCTCAGCTAATCAGAAGGCAGATGCAACAGTCCACCCTGAATAGCAGCCCTTTCCTAGGATCCACGGGCTTCAGATCAGCAAGTTGGCCACTTTCCACACAGACAACAGCAGGGCCTTCCTTTGCATAAAACCTTTCTTTCTAACTCTGGAAAATGAACCCAATCCTCAAATTTGTTAGGCAGATTTCTGGATAAATCTGCCTAGGCAATTTTATCTAACTCTTCCTAGGCAACACATACCATGATCCCTTTATCCAGAAACTATTCAGAGTAGATAGTGGGAGGGGGGAGCTTCAGGGGAGCAGGCTTGGGAACTTTGAACAGAGTCAGGTTTCATTTAGGCAGATTTCTGTCAAAAGGAACTTTATAAAACTTAGAATCCTGCAACTGACTTGATTTGCCTAAGTTTATATAGATACTTAGCTATCCTTCATATCTACTGTACATCAGTACTACCCAGCCTCACTCACACATTAAATTCTAATACCTCTTGAAGTATTAATGTTCTGCTTTGCTCTTTGTTAGTCCCAGCCTCTGGATGGACAGATAAGATGCCTCCTAGCTGCTCATTTAGGATGTCTCTCCATTCATATTTGAGGTGAGCCATCCTCAAGACCAAAGCAACAGAAAGCCTGTGGCCACAGAGGAATCTAACAGGAAGAGTCACTCTGTTCTCTTCATTCATTCCAAATCTTGTTCCCTGAAGACCTGGTCCTGGGGTGAATTTTTCTGGGCTTCTCTGAATAATGGTTCAGGGGCCAAAATAGAGCAAATCCAAGCTCTACCCACCCTGTGCATAAAGGGAGGAACAAATAGCCAGGCTAAGACACAGAGTACATCTTCTTGTCCCTTCCAATTTCTAAGTCTGACTCAGGGCTTTAAAGAAAGTAGAAACTGCCACCAAGGTTAGAAGGGTGTGAGATGGTTGGAGTGCTCTCTTATAATCAAGCAATAGCCAGTGGGTAGAACTGCTGGGAAACTAGATTTCTCTACTGCAGGGCATGGAAGGCAGTGGCTTTGGTCCGGAAACCTAGGATTGCCTCCTTCTAGAATCACCAAAGGGCACTAGCCACAGGCTCAGGGTGTCAGACTTTTTCATGACAATTGCCTTAGTGCTCATGAGGTCTCAGGGCAGGAGAACTGGTAATATATGGTGAGCAGGTGGCAGGTAGGCATCAAACAAAGAGCCTGGACATCGGTTAGCAGGCTTGGCAAGGGACCTGTATTTGTAGGAGCCTAGATTAAGGTAGGGGCTTCCCTGGTGGCTTAGACAGTAAAGAATCCACCTGCAATACAGGAGACCCAGGTTCGATCCCTGGGTTGGGAAAATACCTGGAGAAGGGAATGGCAACCCACTCCAGTATTCTTTCCTGGAGAATTCCATGGACAGAGAAGCCTGGTGGGCTACAGTCCACGGGGTCTGTAGTTCAAAGAGTCAGACACGACTGAGCAATTGAGCACATTAAGGATAGGAGAAATTTTCTATAGGACTGAGAGCTCAGGATCTTTGAGCCATATGCCTGCCTAAGCCTGAAGAAAGCACAGGTTATGAAACAGTCTTACCAGGAAAGTTCTGCAAAGTCTTTTTCCATAATCTCTACTCCGCCTGAGAGATCTTGGGCTCTTGAGGGCCTATGGCAACTGCAGTGGGTCATGGCAGAGAAGATGCAGACCTCGCTATGTAGGATTTGTGTTATGGGTGGGCTGAAGCAGCAGGTCAGGAGTGGAATTCGCAGTAATAGGGCCACTGACACTTTGTGGTCCTGTGTTTACCTTGATGCCTGAGGTGAGCATATGGCTCAAGGGTCCAGTGATAGTCACTGCAGCACAGTTTGCCCACAGTGAAGTTAGCAGATCTTTGGGCACTGTGAATTCAGACGAAGGCGAGGTTTCCTGAGATGTGCTGTGTGTCAGGCCGGCTGCTGTGTCTTGTCTCCTAGAGGTACAGTGTGTGGTGCTGCGTAGTTTATGGCCCTGCACTGGAAGGGTGGTGAGGGGGGTTGCTGGGTAGGTGGCCTAATGAAAACCTCTGACTTGTGGGATTAGCATCAGTGGTAAGGAAAGTGAGTGTTTGCTGGGGTTGTGGTCATATAGTATGGGGAACAGTTAGGATTGATAGGTGATATATTCTTGCCAGAATCTGACAGAGGCCAAAAAGCCATTAGGAGGGTGCCTCTGCTTCCGGTGAGAGCAGAGTGGAGTCAGGTTGACTGGGAAATTATTAAGGAAGGCTGACTGGTTGGAGCACATCCGGCTGTTTGTTGCATGGTTCCCTAGAGAGGGTCCAACCCAGGATATGCACCCTTCCCTCCAGGATGGAAAGGCTGAAACCAAGGCCCTCAAATGCCCATTTCCTTCAAGGCCCAAAGTTTGGAGATATTTCCTTGTAGAGAAACTTGCTTGAGTTTGTCGTACTTTAGGGGCTGGGCTGGCAGGCCATGGTAATGAGAAACCCTGAGGTCAAACCGAGGCCAATCCTGGGTGATGATTTCCTTCTGGATAAATTTTAAGGAATACCCATGTTGCTTGCGGTGTGTGTTTGGGATCTGGGCTCCATATTCAACTTCAGGCTAGAGCATTCCTTGAACAGGCATTCTCAATGACAGAATGGGATTCTCCAGGCAAGAACACTGGAGGGGCTGTCTCTTATACACATCTTTCTGGATAAATTTTAAGGAATACCCATGTTGCTTGCGGTGTGTGTTTGGGATCTGGGCTCCATATTCAACTTCAGGCTAGAGCATTCCTTGAACAGGCATTCTCAATGACAGAATCATGGCCTCTGAGAACATTTCAAGCCAAGACTCTCATCAAAGTTCTGTTGACGTAAGTGACAGATAACTAAGATTGTAACTCCTAAGACAAACAGTTCTGGAGGAGAAAGCTGGGGGCTTGCCCTAGGGCTGTGGAGACTTAGTTACTCAGCTGGGCAGCTCTATCTCTGGGCCTTCCTGCCAAAAGCTGACTCTGAGAACAAAGGAATACATCAGCTCCTTGTTGTTCTTTAAACACCAGTGACTGTGGGAGAGCAAAAGGCTTAAGGCCAAGGCTAAGCTCCCAGGCTTCATCTCCTCCCACAGCTGCCACATCTGGAGGGGCACTTGTTCAATGTCTTTGGTGTCCCTAGGGCAGTCTTGAGGTCAGATTGAAGCCTGTGATGCCGCTCGCTGGCTACAAGAGCTGGTGGTCACAAGGGTGATATTCAGGGAAGCAGAAAGGGTGGCATACTGGTCTAGAAAATTTGGGGATGAAAGGGCAGGGCTGGGAACAAATTGGTTAACTTTGCCACTCACCGTGGTGCTTTTCCTCCTTTCCCTTAAATTCTGCTTTGAAAGAATAAATTCGTATTTGTTTACTTTGCTTCCTCTGGTTACGCTCTTTGACTCTGACACTCTACATTGTTCCCTTATTTGCACCTGGGAGGAGAGGGTGGAGTCACAAACCCACAAGAACACTGCAAAACACACCAGAAGACTCCAACACCTACAGGACAAAACAGACACACCCCACTAGCCCCATCCACCACTGTTACCTGGAGTGGTCACCTCTATAGGCCCCATAAAAATTAGCTAGTTATTCACTCAGGGAATTAGCTCTCTATAGCAATGGTTCTTCAACACCATCCTCATCAGTCTGAGGAACTTTTCACCACCCTAAAGCAGTAAGAGAAAAATATGGACAATGCAGTGAGTTTCCATAAAGTTACATATATTCAATTTAAAAATGTATCCTGGTACAGGAAAAATGTATCCTTTATTCTGAGATTATGGTTATATATTTTGGGGGGATGTCTGTGTTAAATGTCCCTGTGAATTGGTGGTAAGTTTTTTTTAATACACTTTTCTGGCAAAATAAAACCCCGTCAGTCCCTCTTCCCCACCACCCATCTTCTTTCTCACCAGTCTATGACTTCATTGTCAATGAAGTTGACATGAACTATGGTGTGAGTCACATATGCAGCTTAAAATTTTCTAGCGGCCATAATAAAAAAAGGCCCAACAAACCCCAATGAAATTAATTCTAATAATAGCCCAATATATCCAAAATATTTTCATTTCATCATGTAACCAGTATAAAACCATTACTGACATATTTTATAGTTTTTTTAAAATATCACTTTATTTTAATTGGAGGTTAACTACTTTACAATATTGTATTGGTTTTGCCATACATCAACATGAATCCGCCACAGGTATACACGTGTTCCCCATCCTGAACCCCCCTCCCTCCTCCCTCCCCGTACCATCCCTCTGGGTCATCCCAGTGCACCAGCCCCAAGCATCCAGTATCATGCATCGAACCTGGACTGGCGATTCATTTCATATATGGTATTATAGATGTTTCAATGCCATTCTCCCAAATCATCCCACCCTCTCCCACAGAGTCCAAAAGACTGTTCTATACATCTGTGTCTCTTTTGCTGTCTTGCATACAGGATTATCGTTACCATCTTTCTAAATTCCATATATATGCGTTAGTATACTGTATTGGTGTTTTTTTAATAAGCCTTAGAGATTGTCAGAAGCTTCCCTGGTAGCTCAGCTGGTAAAGAATCTGCCTGCAATATAGGAGACCCCAGTTTGATTACTGAATCGGGAAGATCCCCTGAAGGGAATGGCTACCCCCTCCAGTATTCTTGGGCTTCTCTGGTGGCTCAGAAGGTAAAGAATTTGCCTGCAATGTGGGAGACCCAGGTATGATCTGTGGGTTGGGAAGATCCCCTGAAGGAGGGCATGACAACCCACTCCAGTATTCTTGCCTGAATTCCTATGGGCAGAGGAGCCTGGTGTGCTACACTCCATGGGGTCGCAGAGTCGGACACGGCTGAGTGACTTTCACTTACACTTTCAGCAATTGTCAAGCAGGGTACAAATTCAACTGGTAAAAAACTAGAAACCCACATAGAGCCAGGCACTTTATTACTGAAGAGACAGTAAAAGCAAGGCCAGCAGTGGGAGCTGTTCCTGTGTCCCTGTTGCACAGGATGACACTGAAACAAAAGGGGCCCACTGGCATGCAACGGGAGTGACTGCGCACTGCGTTCCTGAGAAGCCACTCCACGCCTCGGCCAGGCAGCTCTAGGGCTAGCAGCAGAACCCTCGGGGGCAAGGACAGGGGAGGAGGGAGGCCGGCAGGAAAACCCCATGCCTCACCAGAATGAGGGAGGCAGATGAGAAACTGCCCCACGACAGCCTCCCTCCAAACAGGAAGCTGCGTGTCCCGAATCCCCGTAAGAGTGCCTATCTTTCCAGGCTCCAGGAGACGCCAAGGCCTAGGGCTTCCTGCGGTTGAGCCTTGCCTACATGGAAAGACACACCTCAATTTTGCCTAGCCATAGGTCAAGTGCTCAAAAGCTGCATGTGGCTAGCGGATACCACATTGGACAGCGCAGTTCTGTAACATGTCAAAGTCAGAATCACTGGGCTGTAGAGAAGGAAAACTTCATGATGTATGACGTGTGTGTGTTGGGGTGAGGAGGGAGTCAGGGCAGCGTATTGCTGCCGCCTGAAGGGGGACTGGAGGACAGGGGTGAGGCAGTTACCCCGGGTTAGGAGGTGGGGCGGTGGAGGGAACGGAAGGGCGCTACAGATGCATGAATGTGCTCCTTCCTGTTGTCTTCTCTTCCCCAAAGCCTCTCACCAGAGCTCTGGCTGCTCTTGGGGTGCAGTATCGGACAGGGGCCGGACTAAGGCTCTCCCACTCCCACACGATGGCCCCACATGCAGCCTATGTGCCCTGCTCTCTGGCCGCAGTCTCTCCAGCCATGTCCCCAGGGCACTGCTTATATTTCTTCCCTAGTCCTCTGCCATCTTTCACCTGGAAAGGCCTACTTTCTTTTCAATTCCTTTTCCCTATTCTTTCTTCTCATCTTTTAAATTCTGGGTTTCTGGGGAAAAAAAATCATCTTTGTTTTCAAACTGTCCTCTAACTTCTCTCCTAAGCTTGGCTTCATTTTCTCCTTCGCTTTAGTCCCACTTTTCCCCTGCATTTTCCCCCAAGCATTCCTTGTGTCTTCATCCCTTCTGCACAGGCCCAGCCCATACATAGTAACTTCCCCTTCCCTGCCCCTGGCTCACTACTTTCAGCTTGAAATGGGAGCACTAACAGTGGCAGAGAAAGCTTGGGGCTCATCTTCCTAGAGTGGCACCAGCTTCATCAATTGAGACCAGACCTGGGTCAAGCTGGGCTACTTTCAGAAAACCTTCAGCTACCTTTTGGTGATAAGCATTATCACCCTTAATTTCCACATAAGGACACAGAAGTTCTAAGAGGTGTAGGGAGCAGAGCCAGGATTCTAACCTTGTGTTCCTTCGACTACAACATAATTCAGTGCAAATATTGGAGCTGCCATTTTTATCACTTCTCTGTACCTTCTCTCAAAAGCCCAGTGATGTATTGTGAATATGAGACGATTTGCTTAGTTCATTAAGAATCATCCTAAGAGCTCTTTAGAAGGATGCCCCAGTGCTGACAGCATCTTCTGTCATTTCCTAACTGCAGAACTTATTGTCTCACCAATTTCCTTTTGGATTTGAATGTACTTCTCATGGGAACTGTTTTAATAAAGTGACAGTAATCCACTTAAATAATTTTATTGCTTAAAAACACAGACTAGAAAATCTTAATAGAGCTAGAAATAAATGAACTGGCCCAGGGTTTTTAAGGATGTTTTCACAGGCATCTGTTTTTGGTTTGGGCCATGTAGCTTGCAGGAGTTCCCAGACGAGGGACTGAACCTTGGCCACGCCAGTGAAAAGCCTGGAATCCTAACCAGTGGGGTACCAGGGAACACTCACAGGTGTCTGCTTTTTCCTAACCTTTTCTGGTGGGGGTTAGGATGAAGAGGCTCGGCATAAGGATAACAGCTCAGAATTTCACCTCTGTTCTAACTACTCCCATAGTTGCCAAATAACCACCAGGCACAATTCTAAAAATATAACAATGGAAAGAAGATGGCGGCAGCAAGAAATTTCCCCTGAGCAGGAAAGCAGCTGCTAATGCTTGAACAAAGACACCTCACAACGTAGTATCAGCTGCTGCCAGGAAGGCACTTAAATTCACTGTGGCGGGTTCTAGCACTTGGCAGAAATGGTTTGACTTTGTTCTGTTTCAGTAAATATTTGAAACAAGCAGAAGAAAAAGCTAAAATCTATGCAGACTGGCTACGTAGCCTTCAGGTTAAGACTGTCTGCCTTTGGCAAGCATGGCCGAATTATCTGATGGCACCACAGTATAGAAGCATTTAAGAAATTCTTAAAACTTTATAAAAAGAAGCCAAGTCTCATAGTCGAGCTGGGTCTTCAGGTCCTACAGAACTAGCAAAAAAAAAAAAAATAGGTTCAGAGAAGCAAATACAAATGATTTGGCATAAGGCAATGAAAGGAAAAGAAACAGGCACAGTTTATCTAGACTTCAGTCTGGATGGTTAATTGAAGGCCTGGGTGCCAGATTGAAGACTCTCCTCACTTCTTCAGGAAATAGTTCAGTTTTTCCTGTAGATAAATGAGCTGTAGGCAGAGGGAGAAAAAACATGAAAAATTCATCTGAAATCTTAAGTCCCATTACTTGATCTAGAATGTACTTATATAAACCAAATAAAAAGACTGTCATTTGGCATTTATAAGGTTACCT
This sequence comes from Cephalophus harveyi, assembly GCA_006410635.1. Taxonomy (NCBI): domain Eukaryota; kingdom Metazoa; phylum Chordata; class Mammalia; order Artiodactyla; family Bovidae; genus Cephalophus; species Cephalophus harveyi. The sequence continues at coordinate 507,151 of SJYT01010806.1, read as the reverse complement.
TACTTAGTCTTAAAATGTTAAAAAAGAACAGTGCCAATCAACTTTTAAGTTCAGATTCCTTCTATCACTTGCATCTTCCTCTAATCTTTTCCTACCTCAATTTCTCCTATATACTTCTGGCACAGAAATTTTCCTGAGTTACTCTCCAGGTGAAAAAGCTTTTAAGGTTTATTATGAACGACACCAAAAATCTAAACTCTGAAGCCTGGCATCACCACCTCTGCGCCATTGTGCACGCTACTTCTATACAGAATGCCTTTGCTTCTCTATCTCTTTATTAAACCCTGTGTCTGTGTGTGCTCAGTTGCTCAGTCGTGTCTGACTCTTTGTGACCACATAGACACAAAGGTTCCTCTGTCCACGGGATATTCCTGGCAAGAATACTGGAGTGGGTTGCTATTTTGTGCCCCTGAGAATCTTCCCCACCCAGGGATCGAAACCCAGTCTCTTGCATTGGCAGGCAGATTCTTTACCACTGGGCCACCTGGAAAGCTTATTAAAACCCTACCCACCTCTTAAGGCCCTAAACACCATCTCTCTATGAAGTTTTCTCTAACCTCCATGGACAAAAGTGAGCTCTCATTCCTTTAAATTCCTATCCCTCTCATGGATTTCTCCCTAACTGGAGGCAGAGATTGTGTCATAGGCATTCTGTAGTTCCCTGCAGAGCCTAGCTTTAAGTAGGCACCCAATAAATCTGTGATGAACAAATGAGCTAACATAAAGGGCTTCCCTGGTGGCTCAGCTTGTAAAGAATCCACCTGCCATGTGGGAGACCTGGGTTTGATCCCTGGATTGGGAAGATCCCCTGGAGAAGGGAAAGGCTACCCACTCCAATGTTCTGGCCTGGAGAACCCCTATGGACAGAGGAGCCTGGTGGGCTACAGTCCATGAGGTCGCAAAGAGTCAGACATGACTGAGCGACTCAGCACACAGCACACAAAGGACTCTAAGTGAATAAAGAGTACAGCAATAGTTCTATGTTGAAAATGGCACTTCCCCAATATTAACTACTTATATGGAGGAAAATAAAGATGTTTAGTGGGTGTTAAAGCAATCGTGGCATTAACTGTTCACCTGGTTGTATATAAGCAGTACTTGGGTGAGTGATGTGCCGAGGGGAAGGGCATATACAGAACGTGAGAATTCTCCTGACCTTGTTGGTATGGGGATGGACATGGGGGAATGGCATCATTACCTTAAGAGCTCCATGCTAGGGAATTCCCTGGTGGTCCAGTGGCTAGGACGCTGCACTTTCACTGCTGAGGTTCAGTGCCTGGTCAGAGAACTAAGATCCCCCACACTGCATGGGGCAGCCAAAAGTAAATAACTAAAAAGAGCCCCATGCTGAGTCCATCCTCATAATAAGACCACCAGTCTCTTTAAAACCATTCTCCTATTCTTAAGCAGCATACATTTCTGTACAGCTTGACCTTCACTAAGCCCACACTGCCCTCTTCTCTCTTCACTCTGCTCACTCTTTGGGGGCTTTAAATAATGGCCTTTCAAGTCAGAAATCAAGCCTATGCCCTTAACGCTCCCTTCTCCTTCAATGCCCAGAGTCCCATCAATTCTAACTTTAAAATATATTCTCTCATATATAAATGTTCACAGCAGCATTATTCGTAATAACCAAAAGGTGGAAACAACCCAAGTGACAACTGATGGATAAGCAAAATGTTGTATATCTGTACAATGGAATATTATTTGGCCATGATATAGAATCTAGTACTGATACATTCCACAACATGGTTAGCCTTGAAAACATTATGCCAAGTGAAAGAAGCCAAACACAAAGACCATGTATTTTATATTTCCTTTTATATTAAATAGTCAGAATAGGCAAAGTAGGGTAGTAGAAAGAAGATTAGTGGTTACCTAGAGCTGGGGGGTGGGGATGGGTATGGAGTGTGTGGGAGGGTCAGAAGACATGGGAAGTGACTGCTAATGGGTACAAGTTTCTTTTGGGGGTGATAAAAATGTAAAATTGATTGTGGTGATGAATGCACAATTCTGTGAACATACTAAGTCACTGAATTGTACAATTTAAATGGGTGAACTGTATGGCACGTGAATTTATATCCCAATAAAACAGTTATAAAACATTTTATTGCATTTACAAATATATATATTCTTTCTGAATGAAATAATGCCATTTTCAGCAACATGGATGGATCTAGAGATTATCATATTAAGTGAAGTATTAGTAAGTCAGAGAAAGACAAATATTGTATCACTTGTACGTGGAATCTAAAAAATGGTACAAATGAACTTATATACGAAACAAAATAGACCCACAGACATAGAAAGCAAATTTCTGGTTACCAAAGGAGAAAGAGTGGGGAGGGATTAATTAGGAGTTTGGGACTAACATATACGTGTTTGTTGCTGTTTAGTAGCTAAGTCGTGTCTGACTTTGGCAATGTCCATGGGATTTCCCAGGCAAGAATCAAACTCCCATCTCCTGCTTGGCAGGTGGATTCTTTACCACTGAACCATCAGGGAACCCCATATACATATTACTATGTATAAACGAGATAAACGACAAGGACCAACTATATAGCACAGGGATCTACACCCAGTATCTTGTAATAACCTATCACAGCAAAGAGTCTGAAAAGAGATGGCTCCAGCAGTAGAGTCCACCTGCAACGTGGGAGACTCAGGAGGCTCAGCTTCAGTCCCTGGGTCGAGAAGATCCCACGCAGCAGGAAATGGCAAGCCACTCCAGTATTCTTGCCTGGGAAATCCATGGATAGAGGAACCTGGTGGGCTACAGTCCACGGGGTCACAGAGAGTCAGACACGACTGAGCACGTGATGGATGGATGGATACACACACACACACACACACACACAAATACAGCTGAATCACTTTGCTGTACACTTGAAACTGACACAACACTGTAAGTTAACTATACTTCAGTAAAAAAAGAGAATTATTTATTCTATCTCCATTTCCACCTCCTTATTTCAAGTTACCATCATCTTTTGTTAGACTACAACACAGCCTCCTAACTGCCCTCTCAGCTTCTAGTCCTGTCCTCCCACAATCCATTCTCCAGATATCAATAATCAAAGGGATCTTTAAAACTTCTAAATTAAATGTCACTTTCCTGCTTGAAACTCTCCAAGGTTTCCCATTGCATTCTTAAGACTAAAACCCATCTTCCTTATCATGGCCTGCAAGGGACCATACAATATGGCCTCTGCATACTTCACCAACCTCATGTTGAGTCACTTCCTCGCTTTAAATACTTCAGAGGTCCTCAAAGAGACCACACTCTTTTCCAGTGTGGGACCTGGCATATGCTCCATTCAAGAAGTTCTTCATATCCTTTTTGCTTGGACTTTCCCTTCAGGTCTCAGGTTAAATATCACTTCCTCAGAAAGGCTGATTATGATGCCCCCTCCCAATTTAATTCAGGACTCTCTTTATTCAAAGGACATCCCTGACTCTCCTTCACAGGTCTCCTTTATTATTTGCACCTTTTAATTTGTATTATAATTTGTTTACTGTTGATCTTCCCTGCTAGACTGTTCGTTCCATTAGGACAAGTATTGTATCTGTCTTCTTCAACACTTGGTGTACGTCCAGTGCTTTTCACTTAATAGGCATTTAATACCTACTGAATGAGTGAATTTTCACAAAGACTTTGTTTCAACCTGCTACCTTCATTTAGAAGATTTGGGCCACTACTATTCCTATGAAAAGAACAGCCAGAAATGAGATTGGGGGATTCTTTCTATCAAATAATTTATTGTATCAAACAAATAATTTTCTTTGATGTGAAAACACACTTCTCACCTGCTCAGTTTTTTCTTCTTCCTGTAACTTAAGCTGCTCCAGCACAGACTGTAAATGAGTCTGGAAAGCAAATCATATAAATGATGAATGCTGAGTCGCAAAGGAAAAGAGAACCAAGAGAGACAAAGAGTTTGGCAAATAATTTGATAAATTAAAAAAAAAAAACTGTCTGTTGTAACAAAAGACTTTTAAAAAAGATTTAGAAAAAGACTGTCTTTGTGTGTGTAACTGAATCACTTTATGAAACAGAGACTGGCACAACACTGTAAATCAACTATACGTCAATAAAAATTTTTTTTAAAGGATTTAGAGTATAAAAACTATGTTCTCCAACTACAGGGCCATTTGATTTGATTTTTTGACCCTACAAAGCATTTTTTTTTCTTGCCCTAAAACAGTTGGAATGCCTCCATGTTACCTTTCTCTAGCTTAGCACAAATTCTTTGACTGTGGTGAACCATTTAAAAAGCTGGCCTGGAATTTGTTGCTGACTCTTTCATTCCCCTGCACTTGCACAGAATATTATCATTCTTAACTAATACTGCACGCAATAGTAATAACGATTATCTGTAGCTTTCAAAGTATGTCCACATCTATTATCTCACTTGGTTATTCTGAAGGACAACACTCTGAATAAGTACAGTTCTGTATCAAGTTTCTCCCCTTCAATGACAAAAGCTCTACAGAAAAAGAAATCTGGCAAGAAATTCACCGAATACTTCAGAATTTCCCTCACTATAAAAGGGGGAGAAACATGGCCTAGACATACATTTTCCTTTTGCTGAAATGTGTATTAATAAAATATGCATTAATTTGTATTAATAAAACTCAAGCATGATATTAATTCTTATTCAAGCAGGCATCATGAAATTTAAAAGTTAACTTTAATTCGCTTCCATTGCAATGAATACATTTTGAAACAGAGCAATAAGATGCAATCTATGCTCTACCACTTACTGTGGTCCCTAGCAAATTACTAAACTTTGAATTTCAATTTCTTATCTGTAAAATAGGAATAGCGACAGTACCTGTATTTCAGGGATGTCAGGATGAAATATAGTAACACATGTAAAACGCTTAGCTCTGTGTATGCCTTTCACATTGTTAAATGTTCAATATTGGCAATTATTATTTCAAGTCTGCTGGTCCCTTCCCCCAAATGCTTATATAGGATGAACAAAATTACTCAGGTGAAACAAAATACAGCTATCTTTTATCAGGGATTTCTAAAGCAGTTGCTCAGGTTCATGAATGAACTAGAATGCTGCACAGAGATGAGATGAGTGGAAAACACAGAGACGGGATTTTGAAAGTAAGATACCTTTATACCCGCCACCAAGAATTTACCTTGAGTGTCAGGTTTTCCACTTTGCTGATGAGCTCCTTCTGTCTTTGTGCCTTGTGCTGAATCTCATGGAGCTTTTTCTCTGCGTATTGCGTGTACTTCTGAATGTCCATGACTAACACAGATAGACAAAACCCTCAGGTATCTATTAAACAAGGCCTAAACTAGTGGACCAAGGTCCAAATCAACTACAACTCCAGTACATATTTGAGCAATAATTTCTCAAACTTAACTTTGCATCTAATGCAAGTTCAAAGCCAGTCTTTAGTACTGGCACCCGCTCTGTCCCACCCTTTTGTTTTTCCCTCTAACTTACCTGTTGAGCTGGTTCCCTCCTTTGCCTCACACTGGCCATGTCCAGTGAACCTGGCCTGTAGCTCCCTTTCTATATCCTCGTCATAATAATCTTCCTCCTCTTCATCATCATAGTCCTCCTCCTCCTCCTCCTCCTCTTTATCATCCTCCTCAGTGTTATTGCTAGAATCATTGCGCATCTCCTGAAGCACATAATATTCTAAGGGTTTTAAAAAAGAGGAAGGTGAAAACATTTGAAGCTTTTTAAATGACTCCCACTCCAGCTGCAGTTATACTCCCCTTCAAGTTTACTGGGCAACCAATGAATTTCATAAATAATTTGTCTCACAGGAAGATGATTCCCTTTATAAAACAAGGACAGAAAATACAAAACAGTGTAAGATTCATTCATGTATTCAATGATCAAAATATTTAGACAAACCAAGGGCCCATAGGAATTTTAGAATAGCAGTGATGGATGGGATATTAGAACCCCAATATAAAACCCCTTAACTTGAGGGACCAATAAGAGGCAAGAAGGGCAAAGGCATCATTTTTTTTGTGATTGGCCTGTGAGTCTGTGGAGAATGGGCCTACACACAGTCAACACTTGCTCTCTCTGAATCTTCTGCTTTGCCTTTATTAGCGCACCTGGTAAGATATGACCCTGCTTATAATCGCTCATTCTTGAGGCTATTGCATAGCTAGGAATGGAGCCTTGACTTTCTATTTCCTTGGTTTCATCTTCACCAATGACCTCCCACCCTAAAAGGAGAAGAAGTCAAGGAAAAGGCAGAAAGAAAGAAGGCAATGTTGACAGGGAAAAGGCTCTCTATCTGAAAGTGCTATTTAATTTAGTCCAACTTCAGGCCACTTGTAGCTGGATTCCTAGCATGGATACAATGAATTACATAAGTGAATGGTTTCTATTATGTGAATGTACTGTTCCTAGCTAGAAAGTAACATTACCCCCAATTCTAAGTTCTGTACATTAACGTCAGCACACAAATACCAGAAACGAGGGCTTGCCACCAAGTGCATTTGAGGTGGAACAAACTGCACAGAAAATATTTTGTATAAAAGGATACGGGCATTGATAGCTTCGGCATCTGAACACAGCAGTCTTTTCACTTCTTTTTCCACATCAGGAGATTCAATGGGCTGAACCACAGCAGGGAAAGAAGGAATACCAATAATGTCATTTAACACCCCGTGTTTTGCAGGAATGGCCTTTTCCTACATATGAATGAATTAAAAAATTTAGGCTTAAGATACATCCAATCAAATTTCTACTTTAAACAATGCTATTTATGAATGAAACTTTGATCAGGGTCTATATTTTTGTACAGCGAGCTTACTTTTCCCAATCAATTACTTGAGACATTTAATCTTTTCAATCTGCAACTCTAAAGACTCTCTCAGAAGTACCACCCTTAAGTCTCAGTTATTAATTATTTGCATTGACCCTTACTAGCAAAGAACTACGATATTTTGCTACTTAGACGTAATTTTGTGTAAAGACCCAAATTCCCAGATTCTACTTTCCCACATCTTTATTAGAGAGTTTCCTATAAAAACAGGACCTTAGCCTGTTTTTATACACATTCTCACTTAAATCCAGTTTTAGACAATTATCTCCATGGCAACCAATTCATTGTGCCACAAATAGAAATTAGAACTTTGAGGGGGAATAAGCAATTGCAAAAGACTGCTGGTAAAAGTGAACTCTGGCTTCCTAGAAATTTTTTTAAAATAAATATCACAGAAAAGAAGCAGATTAAGATACCAAGACTACTGATCAAATTGCATCTTCCACTCTAGGAGTTGTCAAACATTAAACAATGAATTCTTCATTTTTCAGTGAATCAAATTCAGTCTATGTGTATGGGAGTGGGGGTTACAAGTGAGAAGGAAGGCTCAAAAGTAAACTTGATAATTTTGGGGGTTTGTTAAAAGCTGCAAAATAAAATCCACTATAGATAAACAATAAGGTTATATTATGATTTGTCTACCTCAGGAAACTCTATTTCTTCAATTGGTTTGACATCAGGAACCTATGAAAGAAAAGACAGTAAACGATGAAACTGTTCTATTTTACTAAAGTTTAAAGAGCTCTAGACCCATTCTTAATGTAGTTTTCTATTTAGCAGACACTCAATAAATGCTGTAGACTAACAGTATAAAGCCAAAGCAACTGTGTTCATAGATTAAACAGTAAAACTATCAATTCTTCCCAAATTGATCTATAGGTTTAATGCAATTCCTATCAAAATTCCAACAACCTTTTCTGTAATACATGACAAACTTATTCTAAAATGTATATGGAAAGGTACAGGCTCTAGAATGGCTATAATAATCTTGAATAAAAAAATCAATTTTCCTGATTCCAAGACTTATTACAAAGCTACATTGTGGAACTGGTGATCGACACACAGATCAGTCGAACAGAATAGGGAATCCAGGAAAAAAACTCACACAAATATGCCCAGCTTTTTTTTTTTTTTTTGCCCAACTTATTTTTGACAAAAGTGCAGAAGCAATATAATGGACAAAGGGCAGCCTTTTTAACAAATGGCACTAGAGATTTTGGACATGCAAAGAAAAAAAAAAGAAGAATCTTGAACTAAACTTCAAGTACAAAAATTAACACAAAAATAGATTGCAAACTTAAATGTAAAACTTTTTTAATAATAGGAGAAATCTTCAGGATCTGGGCTAGACAAATAGTTCTTATAATTGACATGAAAAACAAGATGCTTAAAAGAAAACAAAATCAATAAAGTCCAATTGGACTTCATCAAACAAAAATCTTTAGCTCTTTGAAACACCCTGTGAAGAAGTTGAAAAGACAAGTTACAGACTGGGAGAAAATATTTGCAAACCACATATCTGACAGAAAACTAGTATTTAGAATATAAAAAAGAACTTCTCAAAACTCAACAATAGAAACAATCCATTTAGAAAATGGACTAAAGGCATGAACAGATACTTCATTGAAATGGACATACAGATGGAAAACAAGCACCTGAGAAGATGCTCAACGTCATTAGCCACGAGGGGAAAGCAAATACCACAGTGAGATCACTGCACAACTATCAGAATGACTAAAATTAAAAACTAGCGACAACGCCTAATGCTGGTGAAAATGGAAAACTGGATTGTGTGAACATTGCTGGTGCTAATGTAAAATGGTGCAGCCACTCTGGAAAATGCTATGGGTAGTTTCTTATAAAACTAAATATGCAACATATCCAGTAATTGTACTCCTTGGTATTTATGCCAAAGCAACGAATACTTATGTTCACACAAAAAATCTGCTGGCAGCTTTATTTATAACAGTCAAAAACTGTAAACAACCCAGATGTTCTTCTATGAGTGAGCAGTTAAGCAAACTATGGTACATTCATAACACAGCCTACCACTCAGCAATAAAAAGGAAGGAACTATTCACACATGCAACGGTCTGCATGGACCTTAAGGGAATTAATCTGAGTGGAAAAAAGCCAGTCTCAAATGTTATACTTTGTATGATTCCACTTATATGACATTTTCAAAATGACAAAATTATAGAGATGGAGAACATATTAGTGATTAGCGGGGGTTAGAGCCTGGTGGTGGGGGTTGGAGGGAGGTGGGTGTAGCTTTCAAGGGCAAGATGAGGGATCCCGGTAGTGACAATACTGTTTAGTATCTTAACGGTGTAGGTAGATACACCAACATACACATGGGATAACTGCATAGAACTAAACACATGCAAGGACTTCCCTGGTGGCTCAGTGGTAAAGTATCTGCCTGTCAATGCAGGAGACACGGGTTCAATCCCTGGATCAGGAAGATCCTCTGGAAAAGGAAACGACAACCCACTCCAGTATTCTTGCCTGGGAAATCCCATGGACAGAGAAGCCTGGCAGGCTACAGTCCACGGGGTTGCAAAGAGTCAGACATGCCTTAGCGACTAAACAACAACAACAAACACATGCACACACACACAGAGGAGGACAAGTCAAACTGGAGCAACTTGAAAAAGATGAGTGAAGAGTGATCATGTCAATTTCTTGTTTGTGATATTCTACTATAGTTTTGATGGTGACTGCAGCCATGAAATTAGAAGACTCTTACTCCTTGGAAGAAAAGTTATGTCCAACCTAGATAGCATTTTCAAAAGCAGAGACATTACTTTGCCGACTAAGGTCCGTCTAGTCAAGGCTATGGTTTTTCC
>SJYT01010806.1:369195-472334 GCA_006410635.1 Cephalophus harveyi | reverse complement strand
GAGTCCCTTGGACTGCAAGGAGATCCAACCAGTCCATTCTAAAGGAGATCAGTCCTGGGTGTTCTTTGGAAGGAATGATGCTAAAGCTGAAACTCCAGTACTTTGGCCACCTCATGCGAAGAGTTGACTCATTGGAAAAGACTCTGATGCTGGGAGGGATTGGGGGCAGGAGGAGAAGGGAACGACAGAGGATGAGATGGCTGGATGGCATCACTGACTCGATGGACATGAGTCTGAGTGAACTCCAAGAGATGGTGATGAACAGGGAGGCCTGGCGTGCTGCGATTCATGGGGTCACAAAGAGTCGGACATGACTGAGCAACTGAACTGAACTGAACTGAAGGGGATTCTAGCTCCATGGGACTGGGATTCCTTGCCCCAGTGACGTCTGCTCACTCCAGAGCCTCATCTCCTGAGGGGAGTAGGCTGCACCACTGTTATATCATAAGGTAGACACAGGGCCAGTTGTTTCAGGTGGCTGGATGTCCATGTGAGTGTGTGTGTGTGTGTGTGAGATTTCACAATGTGAAACTGAGCTGAGAGCAGAAAAAGGTATGGACCACAGGTCAGGGGCTAGGGACCAAGGGCCAGGATTTGGGGTTGGATATCCCCACACTACCATTGACAATGGTATGGGAAGGATCTGAATTCAAATGTGAATTCAATCCTGAGTTCCAAACAATTTTAAAGCTACCTTTTTCTAGGTAAAGAGAAGCCATTTAATTTAATATTTGTGTTTCCTTTTATAACATCAAAATATTCTGCATGTGGTAGGTATGTGGCCTTCCATTTGTACTTAAGGTGGGTCCCAAATGTGTTAAGAAAAGTCCTGAATATACATATTCTATGACTTCAAAGTTTCTAGGATGTATATTTGTTTTGTTTTCTGATGGATTAATGGTAGTAGTACCTATAAGTGCTCACTTATTGATGACATAAGATTCAGCTTAATATGGCATTTACTAAGCGTTAACATATTCCACACTCCACTAGATACAGGGACAAGAGATAAAGACACATAGCCAGACCCTATGCACTCAGTCTCCTGGGATCTCAAACATAATAACATGCATCAGTCAACACAAGAAAAAAAAAAAAAAATCCACAGGCCAGGGTCCTGGGATCAGTTGATTAACCTAGCTAACTATAACTCCACAGAAATCTTCAAAAGTGTAGAATCCATTCCATTCAAGATAAAATTGTTGTAAACTTTCTAAATAGTTTAAATTTTTTGTTAAATTTGGTCAATTGGTCACTTGACACAGTAATCATTCAGGAATTCCCTTTTGGCAAATGATTTCTAACTAACTGGCTCGCTTCCTTGAGGGGGAGGCTCTATTCAGAATGCACAGGAGCTTGAAGGGGAAGGAACTTGGAGAATTGATGAAAAAACATACTCTGTGAAGAGGGATCAGCACATGGGAACTTTCGGAGGCATGCAGTAGAAAGACATCTTCTGAAAATGGTAAGTATTTAGAAGTGAGGTGAGGAAGCAAGAGTGGACAAAGCTGGAGAGGAAGAAAGAGCCGCTGTCTGGAGGGCTTTGTGGCCTCGGGTTTCCATGGAGTTTTATCATATAGGAAACAGAAGCTGTTGAATGGTTTGAAGCCAGGAATGAGAACATTAGATTTGTATTTTAGTCAGATCATTATGGCAACAGAGGAAGAACGGATGGTGGGGGCTTCCCAGGTGGTGCTAGTGGTAAAGAACCCACCTGCCAATGCCAGAGACATAAGAGACGCAAGTTCGATCCCTGGGTTGGGAAGATCCTCTGGAGGAGGGCGTGGCAACACACTCCAGTATTCTTGCCTGCAGAATCCTATGGACAGAGGAGCCTGGCAGGCTATGGTGCATAGGGTTGCAAAGAGTTGGACGACTGAAGCAACTTAGCATGCATGCAGAGTCTGGAAGGAGGGAGTCCACTGCTGAGAAGGTAGAATGTTAATACATTAGGGTCATGATAAGAGAGAGAATTCTGGATTCAGACTGCTGAGATCCAGCACCTGCTTGTCTATCTTAGCAGCTGTGTGTTTGGGCAAGCTTTTTTTTGCCTCTCTGTTGACCTGGTTTCCTCATCTGTAAAATGCAAATTGTGATAGCTGTGAAGTTTAAAGGAAACAACACCTATAAAGTATTCAGGGCAGAAGCTGCCATCTAGAAAGCTCTCAATACATGGCAGCTATTATTTTTTTGGCCTCAATAAATATTTATTGAGTTTTTACTGTGTATTGGATAGAGCTCCAGACTTTACAATTACAGCCATGAATAGCAAATACAAAGCCATCTGCCTTGGCTGCCAGCTCACCACGTGGTGATGCTGGCAAAGCAGGTCAAGCACAGCTCCTGCTTCGTGGCTGCTATTATTATTAAAACATTACAATGGCAGTCCTTCAGTAGTTTATAAGAAAGATGATGATGGTCTAAACCATAAAAAAAAAAAAAAAAAATCCACAGGCCAGGGTCCTGGGATCAGTTGATTAACCTGGCTAACTATAACTCCACAGAAATCTTCAAAAGTGTAGAATCCATTCCATTCAAGATAAAATTGTTGTAAACTTTCTAAATAGTTTAAATTTTTTGTTAAATTTGGTCAATTGGTCACTTGACACAGTAATCATTCAGGAATTCCCTTTTGGCAAATGATTTCTAACTAACTGGCTCGCTTCCTTGAGGGGGAGGCTCTATTCAGAATGCACAGGAGCTTGAAGGGGAAGGAACTTGGAGAATTGATGAAAAAACATACTCTGTGAAGAGGGATCAGCACATGGGAACTTTCGGAGGCATGCAGTAGAAAGACATCTTCTGAAAATGGTAAGTATTTAGAAGTGAGGTGAGGAAGCAAGAGTGGACAAAGCTGGAGAGGAAGAAAGAGCCGCTGTCTGGAGGGCTTTGTGGCCTCGGGTTTCCATGGAGTTTTATCATATAGGAAACAGAAGCTGTTGAATGGTTTGAAGCCAGGAATGAGAACATTAGATTTGTATTTTAGTCAGATCATTATGGCAACAGAGGAAGAACGGATGGTGGGGGCTTCCCAGGTGGTGCTAGTGGTAAAGAACCCACCTGCCAATGCCAGAGACATAAGAGACGCAAGTTCGATCCCTGGGTTGGGAAGATCCTCTGGAGGAGGGCGTGGCAACACACTCCAGTATTCTTGCCTGCAGAATCCTATGGACAGAGGAGCCTGGCAGGCTATGGTGCATAGGGTTGCAAAGAGTTGGACGACTGAAGCAACTTAGCATGCATGCAGAGTCTGGAAGGAGGGAGTCCACTGCTGAGAAGGTAGAATGTTAATACATTAGGGTCATGATAAGAGAGAGAATTCTGGATTCAGACTGCTGAGATCCAGCACCTGCTTGTCTATCTTAGCAGCTGTGTGTTTGGGCAAGCTTTTTTTTGCCTCTCTGTTGACCTGGTTTCCTCATCTGTAAAATGCAAATTGTGATAGCTGTGAAGTTTAAAGGAAACAACACCTATAAAGTATTCAGGGCAGAAGCTGCCATCTAGAAAGCTCTCAATACATGGCAGCTATTATTTTTTTGGCCTCAATAAATATTTATTGAGTTTTTACTGTGTATTGGATAGAGCTCCAGACTTTACAATTACAGCCATGAATAGCAAATACAAAGCCATCTGCCTTGGCTGCCAGCTCACCACGTGGTGATGCTGGCAAAGCAGGTCAAGCACAGCTCCTGCTTCGTGGCTGCTATTATTATTAAAACATTACAATGGCAGTCCTTCAGTAGTTTATAAGAAAGATGATGATGGTCTAAACCAAAGTATAGGCAAAGGAAATTGTGAGGAGGGGATAGAGATGAGAAGGGTGAAAAGTGGATTTGACAGTTTAGTTAAGAAAGGGGGAGGTTGCCAGCTGAATGATGTAATGGAGGGTGTTGGAAACAAAATGTAGGGGAAGGTAGGAGCAAGGACAAGTTGGGTGGTTCAGTTCAGTTCAGTTCAGTCGCTCAGTCGTGTCCGACTCTTTGCCACCCCATGAATCACAGCACGCCAGGCCTCCCTGTCCATCACCAACTCCCAGAGTTCACTCAAACTCACGTCCATCACGTTGGTGATGCCATCCAGCCATGTCATCCTCTGTCATCCCCTTCTCCTCCTGCCCCCAATCCCTCCCAACATCAGAGTCTTTTCCAATGAGTCAACTCTTCTCATCAGGTAGCCAAAGTATTGGAGTTTCAGCTTTAGCATCAGTCCTTCCAATGAACACCCAGGACTGATCTCCTTCAGGATGGACTTGTTGGATCTCCTTGCAGTCCAAGGGACTCGCAAGAGTCTTCTCCAACACCACAGTTCAAAAGCATCAATTCTTTGACTCTCAGCTTTCTTCACAGTCCAATTCTCATATCCATACAAGACCACTGGAAAAACCATAGCCTTGACTAGACGGACCTTTGTAGAAGATAATGAATACTGGTTTGGTGATGCTGAGTTTTAGATACTTATGGGTCAAGAAGGTAGAAATGTCTAGAAGATAGAAGGACACCCAGGGCTGGAGCTCAAGAAGGAGCGGTAAAGGCCACATGAACTGAATCCAGGGTAACAGACCCATGAATCAGAAATAGCTGCACTGATGTACAAAAGATATTTCATTCACTTGACCCTTGATGCATGACTTTTTAGTGCCCAGAAGGGAGGGCACCTTGATAGCTGTGTCAGGTGCAACTTCCATTATAAAATCTTTTTCTGCTCAACCCACTGTAGTGTCTCTTTATTCTGAGACCCCTCTGAGACATTCACATGGAATGAATGTTTATGTCTCCTCAACATTCATATCTAGAAGTCCTAACCCCTTAGTGTGATGGTATTACAGATGGGGCCTTTGAGAGGTAATTAGGATTAGATGAGGTCATGCGGGTGGGGTGCTGGTCTGAGGAATTGGTGCCCTTAAAAGATATCTGGTAGCTTGCTGTCTGTCTCCACATGTACTCAGGAAGAGCCATGGAAGCCAAGACAGCTATCTACAGGCCAAGAAGAGAGCTCTCACCAGAAACCACCCTGCTGGACCTTGATCTGGGACTTAGAGCTTCCAGAATTGTGAGAAAGTAAACTTTTAATGTTTAAGCCACCCAGTCTATTTTGTTATGCAGCCTGAGCTGATTACAATACTCTTGTGTAAAGGATTCTTTGTATTTCTCCTATGGGTGAAATAATGTATGTTTTCTACTATTTCTTTTAGATATATGCAGTGTGAGTAAGTCCTTTGTCATATTTACGGTCTCTGTGGTGCCCTGCACAAGGTTTTACTCCTGATAGACGTTCAATAAACATCTAATGACTTGAGGTCAGCTTGGAAAGACTCAAGATCAGGCAGCAATTTGCATGAAGAGGGTCACAGAGAATGGGCTTAGGTCAAGGTACTAAGGAGAATCCTGGGGTAAATTCAAGACTGGCGTTTAGGTGAAACTAAAGGTTTCAGTATGATATTTGGAGATAAGAAAGAAAAGATAGTGTTTCCCAAAGATCAGTGAAAGAGTGAAATGGTCAAGGTGTCCACATTAGACATATTTTTTCTTGAGCATTTTGTCCTATGCAAGCCATTATGTAGTATTACATTGTGGATTGGTTGTTTCAAATTGACTGAAAAATCCTTTGAGTTAGAACTTATCTAAAGCGAGTTTCAATAATGGTTGAAATCAATACCAAAATCAAACCAAAATCAATAATGGTTTAGGTCCCTAATAATTTGATGCAATTCTCTCTCTCTCTCTTTGGTTGATTAGTTTGTATCTTTCTTTGGTTAGTTGATTGTTCTTATATATATGAACCAAAGAAACCAAATATCCAACAGTCATTTCCCTCCAAATAGGTGAAATAACACCAACAAAAATAAAACAGATTTTGTTTTTTGCACTTCAACTTCTCATCAACTTTACTGGGAACCATTTCAATTTTAGAAATGATTCCCAATGATCCTGGGAATCATTTCTGAACATTCTTTTGAGACTGGGGGCGAAGAGATGATGCCGTGAGTATGTGTGCTCTCTGTGAGATGCCATGATTTTGGCGATCATGATAGAAAACACAAGAAACTTGCCCCCAAATGTCTCAAGACACTTTTCTATGAGGATGGGAGAAGTGGGAAGGATTTACTTTTTTCTGTAGCATCTTCCACTACCATCTTGCTAATCTCCTGAGTGCTACTAGAAGGGACTTTCTAGCATCAACCTCTCTGAAGCCCAACAGTACAGAGGAAGAAAGTGGAGTATATTTGTGTTGGCCTACAACCTAATAGAAATCAAAGTTACATGGGTCAGTGGACATTACTTACAACCTGGGGCTTCAGTTGCTCTTAGACTTGAACTCTCCAGTATGGGAGCCACTGGCCACATGTGGCTGATGAGCACTTGAAACTGGGCTAATCTGAATCGAGAATGCAAAACACACACCAGATTTCAGTGGACTTAGTTAAAAAAAAGGAGAAGTATGTCATAGAGCTCATCACCACTTGCTCACCTGGATTACAAGTTGAAATGATATTTTGGACATATTAAGGGAAATCAAATAAATTATTACAATTATTCCATTTTGTGTTTTTAATTTGGCAACTAGAAAATCTAAAATTACATATACGTGTCACATTATATTTCTGCTGGACAGAGTCTAAGCCCTATACTGGACAGAGTCTGGTATAGGGATAGATCTATATCCTGGTCTTGACAGAATGTAGAACTTTAAGGAATTTGTCTCTTCTCACTTGAATCAAGCCCAGCTGTGTATAGGTGCAGTTTTATTGTATAATAGCCCTCTGCACATCCAGAGAGTCTTTCATCTGCTGCTGCTAAGTCACTTCAGTCGTGTCCGACTCTGTGTGACCCCATAGATAACAGCCCACCAGGCTTCCCCGTCCCTGGGATTCTCCAGGCAAGAACACTGGAGTGGGTTGCCATTGCCTTCTCCAATGCGTGAAAGTGAAAAGTGAAAGTGAAGTTGCTCAGTCATGTCCGACTCTTAGCGACCCCATGGACTGCAGCCCACCAGGCTCCTCCGCCCATGGGATTCTCCAGACAGGAGTACTAGAGTGGGGTGCCATTGCCTTCTCCGGTCTTTCATCTGAAGATCTCATATATTAATTACTTCTCATTGAATTGGCTGTAGAAGACTGGTATTCTTAGTTCTATTTTACAGATAAGAAGACTGATGCATGGAGAGATTTAAGTGATTTGCCCAGGGCTGCCTAGGGTGTTCTGGCAGAGCTCAGAATAGAAGAGTGAGTCATTGTAATTAATCACACATCTAGACAGCAAACAAAATTTTTTTCTTCCTGATTAGGTGAACTTCCTCAAGGTAGATGCCATGCTTTGAAAATGCTATTTCCTAATGCCATTTGCACCAACATGGATGGACCCAGAGATTACCATACTAAGTGAAGTGAGTCAGAAAGAGAAAGACAGATACCACATGCTGTCACTTAGATGTGGAATCTAAAAATGTGACGCAAATGAACTTATTTACAAGATACAAACAGACTCACACACACAGAAAACAAATGTATTGTTACCAAAGGAGAAAGGGGGTGAAAGAGGGATAAATTAGGAGTTTGGAATTGGCAGATACACACCACTATATATAAAATAAATAACAAGGACCTACAATATAGCACAGGGAACTATATTCAATATATTATAATAAACTATAATGGAAAAAAGGATACGTTACCTGTGTATCTGAATCACTTTGCTGTACATCAGAAACAAACACAACATTGTAAATCAACTGTATTTCAATTAAAAAATGCTGTGTCCAGCTAGCAAAATACTGAATGCTCAGTGAACATTACAGGGCAGCAGTAGTCATTGCCACCAGATTTAACACGTTTTGGGATTAATAATTAGATGAAGTACAAAAGAGGTAACTAAGAGGCCTTTTAAAATTGTATGCACTTTTTCATACTCTGAAGGAATGAACTGTTGTTACCCCTTACTTTGGAGGTGGATAAATAAATCTCACCTGTGATTAGTTCATTTGTTTTTACAACTAGATTTCCTAGATCCTACTTTGATATGTTGAAGAGAAAACATTCTGGGCATGCGCATGCTGGTCTTGAGTTGAATTCCAGTCTGGCAGAAGAGGAGAGGGGCTTTGGAACTCTTGGTGCCCCTACTCACACTCTTCTATTCTCTTCCAACTGATATGTTCTTCTTTTATAAGCTCAGGCATTGGAACTCCAGAAAGTGGCTTTCCTCAGAAGCGTGTACCTTTATCAAACTTATTTTGGAGGGAAGACTATCCAAAAGGCATCAGACTTCCCAGGCAAAAGCTTCATGAAGTGAAGTTTTTTTTTTCCCCCAGTCTTCATATTAATTTTTATTATTTTATTAATTCATGTTAATTTTTCTTGTGCTGAGTAGGGGAACAATAATAAAATCTCCTACCTAGAGATTACATTTCCTACCACCTTGTCATTACATTCTCTTTAACTGAGACTGATTTTCAATGTCACTCTAAAATAATGTACCACTGAAATATATGAGTTCAGAACTAAAGTCGAAGAGTTCTAGATACCTTTGTTTCATTTATTCAATAATATGCACCCTCTCTTATATATGTCAAAAATATTTATTGTGAGGGCATGAATGGAAGGTTTCTACATCCCTCTAATTCTGTTTCTTGTAAAAATTATTTGAATAAAATGTAATAGTTTTCAAGAATGGGTGAAGCGGGTTCATTTTGGCTGAGGCACATATGTGTACGAGGGTGTATGCTCATACCATGACCCCACTGCTTTCATTGCCTAAAGAGTTAAGTCCGATCAATTCTCAGTGTGTCATCTTGCCCTTCTGACAGGAAGCATGACTGGAGTGCTGAAGAGTTTTTAATTATACTCGCAGTTGCCTCAAATAATGATAGCCTACTTGTGGGCACATGTCTTAGAGGAGAATCATAGTCTGTGTTTGTGCATCAGACAGATTCCTTCACTTCCTTTGCCTTTTGCTTGAACCAGAAAAAGGGCTTAGAAAAATTCATGCACACTTCCCTGCTGTCCCCACCCACGATGGTGAGGCTGAGTCAGTGGGAGAAGAGTGTTAAGACCTTTGGTGTCTTTGATATTCCAGGCTCAGGATAGAAGGGGGTGAGTGGGAGAAGAGAAGTGGAAAATTCTGCAGACTCCATCCTGAACAACCCTTCTGCACTTGATATTTCCTTTCCTTCAATGAATGAGATGAATTCCATCTTGGGGGGATGAGGGTAGAGGGTGGGGGGCAGGTGAATTAGAGGATGTGATATGTGTATGTTGAATCCTTTACAATTTTTTCCCCCCAAATGGCTTCTGCCAATCTCCTTGGTCACCATGTCCTGCCATTCACTTTGCCCAGATGTTTTCCTTCATTTTTTGATTGCTGCAAAGTCTTTCAGCACCTTATCACCAAAAGTGTGATGCTGATTCTAGCACATCTCTGCTGGCAGAGAAATCAGGAATATTTTTTAAAACAGTGATCATTTAACTTTGCAGTAGACCTTCATAGCTGACTTCAAAGTTTTCCACAAATCTAGTTGTTAGGCATTCAGGCCAATGAGAAAGCGACAGAGAGCTTTCAAACTTCCTCTAGGGATTTCAATACCTGGAGGAAAGAGGGAGTCATTTCATGGACTGATGCCTCAGAATCCTCTAGTCTGGAAAAGGACTATAAAAACAGAGTATGTTTATTCTTCCAGCAGCCGGGCTAAAATCTATAGGGGCTAACCTTCCAGGGAGTATTGTCTCACTGACGATCCAACAGACAATGGGAACAACTGCTTCCAACTGAAATCTTTATTTAATAAAGCTTCATGCAAAATATAAAGTTTCAAGTGATGATAAATGGAGTGGTGAGCCTATAACTATACTAAAGTAGGGTTGATGCTATTTTGCCACAGAGGAGGTAGGAAAGTTGGGGGGAAAACAACAGACTGATGGAATTGAAGGGTGTTTTGAATTCAGAAAACAAATGTTTCCCCCTTCCAATGGGCTCTCTAGAGACAATTCCTGGAACATGGCCCACTGAACTTCTGTAGGATGGCAGCCCCCTTCCCTCTCCAGAAGCAGCAGGACAGGGCCCAGGACAGGGCCCAGCCCTGGGTACCAGCAAGCGTGGCGCCTTTTGCTCAGGCTCTAATCCATGCCTGCAGAATAACAATCTGCTCTTGGTGCACCAGGCACAATAAAAGCCCTCTAAGCTGCCACTCATGCGGGGCCGGCTAACAGTCTGGGCCCTTGTTTCTAATTCTTGGCGTTGTCAGGGAAGGGAGTGTGGGGAGTGCTGCACACTTACATGCTGGGAAAGGCAGGGCCCCTGGCCGCCCCAGCCAGTCATTAGATGGCCTGCATGACAGCAGCGGCCAGACAGGCTCGAGCAGAGCTTATACCTCCTGGCAAACTTGCCAAACATTCAGGAATTTGGGATTGTGGTTTCGAAAAGTCTAGTCTCTGTTCTCTCATCCCCCAACTCCAAAAAACCCCCCAAAACAAAACCCTCATTAAAAATGCTCTTGGCACGACAGACTGCTAGAAAGTCTGATCCAGTGCTGACATCTTTCTAACACCCTTCAAACAGCAGAGCTGACAAATTTCCAACAGTACTGGGGCAACCATCAAACTATATAGTTCTGTGTTGTTTTTTTTTTATCTCCCTCCCCCAGCTCCACCTTCCAAACTATATAATCTTGGCATGGCTGAATAAAATGGGGCGCTCTGGAAGGTGATTGATTGGGGATTATGATAGGTAGACAGATAACATGGGGAGTTATGAGAACTAGCAGATATATTGCTGCTCTACAACTCTAGGCAAAAGAAGTGACATGTCAGGGACTTTCCCAGTGGTGGTTGTGACTCTACCTTACAGTGTGAGGGTATGTGGAGGGCGTGGGTTCCATTCCTGGTGGGGGAACTAAGATTCCACATGCTGCAGTGTGCAGCCAAAGAAAAAAACAGTGACATGTCAAAAACACCATCTGCGCCATATATTCATTATGTGTGTGTGGTCAGTTGTTCAGTTATGTCTGATTCCTTGAGACCCAATGGACTGCAGCCTGCCAAGCTCTTCTGTCCATGGGACTTTCCCAGCAAGAATACTGGAGTGGGTTGCCATTTTCTCCTCCAGGGGCTCTTCCTGCCCCAGGGATCAAACCCGCATCTCCTGGATTGCAGTCAGATTCTTTAGCACTGAGCCACCAGCTTCCCATATATTCATTATTGCTGTTATTGTTGTTCAGTCACTAAATTGTGTCTGACTCTTTGTGACTAGCCTATGGACTGCAGCGTGCCAGGCTTCCCTGTCCTTCGCTATCTCCTGGATCTTCCCTATCCAAGGATCGAACCCAGGTCTCCTGAATTGCAGGCAGATTTTTTACCATCTGAGCCACCAGGGAAACTCCTGTATATTCATTATGTATGTGCATGTTAAGTCTCTTCAGTTGTGTCCAACTCTTTGTGACCCTATGGTCTGTAGCCCGCTAGACTCCTCTGTCCACGGGATTCTCCAGGCAAGAGTAATGGAGTCGGTTGCCATGCCTTCCTCCAGGGGATCTTCCGGACCCAGGAATGGAACCCATATCTCTTATGTCTCCTGCATTGGCAGGCGGGTTCTTTACTACCTGGCAAGTCCCAGTATGTTCATTATAGGAGGGAGTGACCCATTTTTCAACTTGCGGTATCGTTGGACGTCAGAGGTGAGCCTCAGAGCTTGTCTCAAAGCAAACACTGGCGTTGATCCCAGCCAGTTTAAGGGGAAAAGGGACCATGGAACTATGTGAGGATAAAAATAATAGGGACTACTTTTGGAGCACTATGTCCCCAGATTTTAAACACATTAGCTAATTTAGGCCTAATGGAANAGGTGAGCCTCAGAGCTTGTCTCTAAGCAAACACTGGCGTTGATCCCAGCCAGTTTAAGGGGAAAAGGGACCATGGAACTATGTGAGGATAAAAATAATAGGGACTACTTTTGGAGCACTATGTCCCCAGATTTTAAACACATTAGCTAATTTAGGCCTAATGGAAGTTGGTCAGATAGATATCATTGTCTCCTAGTTTATATAAAACTGAGGATTCTGGAGCCCAGGGCAGTTAGGAAAGTTCTACTTGATCTCAAAGCCAGTGCTTTTGGATTGACTGTGTTAAAGTGCCTCTGTGGGATAGCTATATTTTAAATGGGTAACCAACAAGGACCTACTGTATAGCACAGGGAACTCACCTCAATGTTATGTGGCAGCCTGGATGGGATGGGAGTTTAAAGGGAAAATGGACACATGTATACGTATGGCTAAATCCCTTCGTTGTTCACCTGAAACTATCAAAACATTGTTAATCAGCTACGTATGCATGTGAAGTCACTTTAGTTGTGTCCAACTCTTTGCGACCCCAGGGACTGTACCCTCCAGACTTCTCTGTCCATGGGATTCTCCAGGCAAGAGTGTACTGGAGTGGGTTGCCATGCACTTCTCCAGGAAATCTTCACGACCCAGGGATCGAACCCAGGTCTTCTGCACTGCAGGCCGTTTCTTTACCATTGAGCCACCAGGGAAGCCCCATTAATCAGCTAAACTCCAATATAAAATAAAAAGTTTTAAAAAAAGGAGCCACAAACTCATGAAACAAATGGGCTTCTTCCCTAAAGCGTTCCAGGTTTCCTTGAGCTTTGATTAGAGCTTTATTTTAAAGAACTAACTATAGAGGCTCATTGCAGACAAAGGACATCTAATATTGAGAGAAACAGTATTTCCATTTCTGCTGAATGGATCAAAATGGGACCAATGAAATCTAGTCTTTGTGACAGCTCTTTGTCTCCTCCTCGGCCAAGAATGTCTGGACACTGAGTCAGTCGGCGTGTCAGCACTCTCTTGACCTGGCACACAACTTACCATGAGTCACTGGAAGGATCTGAAACTCAGGGCTAGGAAAAGCCATTGCCATTAAGTTGCTGCAGCTAAAAATATTCAGGCGTCAACCCTGGACTGTAGCTCGTTCATTCATCTATTGTTTATTCCTGTAATAAACATCTATCCGAATCTACTCTATTAAATACAACATACAGGGTAAAAATTTCCCTTCGTATAAAATAATAAACAATGACAAGCAAGTTTCTCATCCCCAGTCTCCCAGTTCCTTTGCTTAGAGACAATCACCATTATCAGTTTGTGTGTGTGTGTGTGTGTGTGTATCTTTCTAGAGATATTCCAGGCATACATGTATCTTTCCTTTGGTTTTCATAATTGTTATTGAATCTTTGCTACAGCCTGGGCACTGGACTGTCACTGGTTCAAAGTGATGGTTAAGACTTGGCCCCTATCCCTGGGGCAAAAGTAGACACAGAAAGCAATTGCTATCTTATATTTGATTGATATGTGCCCAGTTGGAGGTATTTCTGGGAGTAGTGGTGGGCTAAGTGGATCAGGGTTTAAATATCTCTGAGCCTGATCAACGGTCACAAATAAATTATTGTTATTAATAGTGAAGTGCCAGTGTTTGCAAACTGTTTTAAAAAATAGATTGGAGCTTATTCCTGTGACAATTAACTTCATCTGCATTCTAATTTGCCTTTGTGAATGAGAGCAAAAGGCATGGGGATCAAGCTGGTTCACTGAGAAGTATGTGTGACCCTGAGCACACCCAAAGTGTGTACTTTGTAAATGTGATCTGGTGCACATTCTGAGGGGTTGAAAATTCCAGACATCCAGGAGGAAAAGGGGGCATTATTTCATTTCTTAGGAGGCCACTTAAAAAGCTTTCCCTGAACAGTATACACCTCCCATTTAGCTGGGATATTGGTCTCCGAGTTGCCTGGTTTCAAAATATTCATACTTGCAGTTGAAGGGAAGTCAGGAAGTCGTAAAGCCGCCCATCTGGATTGAATACAGTCTGGGACAGTAGTTTGTGCACGGTGGGGCAGATAACGTTTTGCAGATTTAAGAGACAGCCGAATCCGATGCATGTGGATGCAAGCTACTGGTGGAAGGCTTGGCTCAAATCCTCTCAGCACAGCTGGGATTTATGGGAACTACTCGGGAGTTCATAGGCTTTAAAGAAGGGCGTACAGTGGTGATTTGGTTCACAAAGAACCCCTGTTTACTTCGGTTCACCTGGCTTCTCACCCTTTATTGAATGTTACTTCCAGCATGATTGTAACTAGCTCCAGATTCAGATGCAACCTCTGCTCAATGTCTGATAGGGAGTTAAAGAGAGAAAATAAAAAATGGCATAAATAAGTTTCACATGATTTCCAATCAGAGCAATGAGCTCTGTTTCACTCAATCATCCAGGGGCAGAGAGGATTTTGCAAACTTCTGTGACCCTTTCAGAGAGCTCTGTCTACATCCTGCCTTCAGGAGGAAACCCAGAACCGGTCAAATGTGCCCTGTTTCCTTTTCTATGGCAGCTTGCCTTGTAGCTGTCCTGGGAGAGAATGTGGCCCAAGTACATTCTCCTACTGATCTTCCAAAAGTGCCCCTCCAAGGGGCAAGAAGTTTAGCTGGTTATTATGACACATGAGGCAGAAATGTGTCTTGAAATGAAGCACAGCTGAATTGCTGAGGGCAGGACTATAAAACACTTTTCCAAGGATTTCCTTCCTTGTGAGCTCAATGGCAGCCCAGCTTGACAGCAGGGTCTCCATGCTGACTTAAATTTTCAAATCATGTCAGAAAACTATAATTATAATTTTCTTCACTAAAGAAACATTACTTTGCCGACTAAGGTCCATCTAGTCAAGGCTATGGTTTTTCCAGTAGTCATGTATGGTTGTGAGAGTTGGACTGTGAAGAAGGCTGAGCACTGAAGAATTGATGCTTTTGAACTGTGGTGTTGGAGAAGACTCTTGAGAGTCCCTTGGACTGCAAGGAGATCCAACCAGTCCATTCTAAAGGAGATCGGCCCTGGGATTTCTTTGGAAGGAATGATGCTAAAGCTGAAACTCCTGTACTTTGGCCACCTCATGCGAAGAGTTGACTCATTGGAAAAGACTTTGATGCTGGGAGGGATTGGGGGCAGGAGAAGAAGGGGACGGCAGAGGATGAGATGGCTGGATGGCATCACTGACTCGATGGACGTGAGTCTAAGTGAACTTCGGGAGTTGGTGATGGACAGGGAGGCCTGGCGTACTGCGATTCATGGGGTCGCAAAGAGTCGGACACAACTGAGCGACTGAACTGAACTGAACTGAAAGAAACCTGAAACTCAAACTTGTACAATTAGTCAAAGGTTAGTTGAAAAAAAACCTGAGACATATTATTACCCTTTTAGAAGTCCACTGTGAATGCTGTAATACAGGGTATGGGGTTTGAGAGGGTTTCTTCTTTTTTCCCCCCTCCCTCTCTTCTCTCTTCCTCCCTTTCTTCTTCACTTCCTTCCTTCCCTCTTCCCTAAAAGTAATAGGAAGCAGAACTAGATCTGAGTGGAATCTTGCCTTTTTACTCAGTTTTTTTTTTTTTCCCCTCCTAGCTGACTTAAATAAAGCACAACAAGAGTGCATTTTCCAAGTACCTTATGGGATCTTGTCAACTTATTTCTTCCCCCATGCTTTGAAACAACCCACAAAGAGATAAAATTACTTGCATTGATTCCTACAGAAAACCAGCCAAAGTTTTATTAAAAACACTGCCCCTCATATTCTGTGTATTTTCTTTCCCTCTTTAATATGTAAGGATATCAAATACAAAAGAAATACAAACTTAAAACACTGCTCCTTTCATCTTTGCTCACTTTCCCAAATCTTCCAATATATCACCTTATTTTTCTCCTTTAAAGTGGAGCAAGTGGAATGTTGCATTTGAATTTTGAGGGCACAAGGGACTTGGGACAGGCTATCTGCATTGTGTCATTCATTAGATTCTAATAAGATCTTCTTATTCTGAGGATGTGGGAAAAAGGAAACCCTTGTTACACTGTTGGTGGGAATTTAAAGTGGTATAGCCACTGTGGAAAACATTAGGGAGATTCCACAAAAAACTAAAAATAGAACTATATGATCTAGCAATTCCACTCCTGGGCATACATTTGAAGGAAAAAACCATCAATTTGAAAATATATATGCACCCCAATAAGATATATGCACCCCAATGTTCATAACAGTGTTATTTATAATAGCCAAGATATGGAGCCAACCTCAGTGTCCATCAACAGATGAATGGATAAAGAAGATATGCAACACACACTCACACATGTACACACACAAAGACAATGGACTGCTACTCAGCCGTAAAAAAGAATGAAATTTTGATATTTGCAGCATCATGGAGAGTATTATGCTCAATGAAATAAGTCATACAGAAAAAGACAAATACTATATGATACCCCTTCTATGTGGAATCTAACAAATAAAAGAAATTAGTGAATACAACAGAAAAGAAACAAACTCATGGAGAACAAACTAGTGGTTACCAACGTGGGGAGAGGGAAGCAAGGAGGGGTAAGATAGGGGTAGGGGATTAAGAGATACAAACTACTATGTATAAAATAAATAAGCTACAGGATGTATTGTGCAGTACAGGGAATATAGCAAATATTTTATAATAACTGTAAATGGAGTTAACCTTTAAAAATTGTGATTCACTATGTTGTACATCTGAAACATATAATATTGTAAGTCAACTATATCTTAATAAACAAAAATTGGGACTGGCCAAACGTTCGTATACCTTGGGGAATACATTCCAACAAACTAGTTTCCCATAGAACTCAGAATTCTGGGAGTCCACCCTCCTCACTGTCACTGGATTCTTTAGTTTTTAAGAAAAAAGGTAAAGAGCCATTGAAACTTGGCTGAATAAATAAAACTTTAAAACAACTTCAGAATTTCCCTTCAAATATACACAATGTACTAACAAATGTTGCTTGAAACTGCAATACTCTGAAATACATTTGAAAAATAATTTGAAGATGAACTATAATGATGAAAAATAACGTAATGAAAAATGTTTGATGACCTGGATTTCTTTCTTTACTTTTTTTGTAATTCCTAGCATAATTTTGTTTACTAAAGCCTGTCTTGTCAAAAGCCACCTGTATGAAGAGGAGCTAAAAAGCCTCTTGCTGAAAGTGAAGGAGAAGAGCGAAAAAGTTGGCTTAAAGCTCAACATTCAGAAAACGAAGATCATGGCATCTGGTCCCATCACTTCATGGGAAATAGATGGGGAAACAGTGGAAACAGTGCCAGACTTTATTTTTTTGGGCTCCAAAATCACTGCTGATGGTGACTGCAGCCATGAAATTAGAAGA
Organism: Cephalophus harveyi; assembly: GCA_006410635.1. NCBI lineage: Eukaryota > Metazoa > Chordata > Mammalia > Artiodactyla > Bovidae > Cephalophus > Cephalophus harveyi. The sequence continues at coordinate 455,131 of SJYT01010806.1, read as the reverse complement.
CGCTTACTCCTTGGAAGAAAAGTTATGTCCAACCTAGATAGCATATTCAAAAGCAGAGACATTACTTTGCCGACTAAGGTCCGTTTAGTCAAGGCTATGGTTTTTCCTGTGGTCACGTATGGATATGAGAGTTGGACTGTGAAGAAGGCTGATCGCCGAAGAATTGATGCTTTTGAACTGTGGTGTTGGAGAAGACTCTTGAGAGTCCCTTGGACTGCAAGGAGATCCAACCAGTCCATTCTGAAGGAGATCAGCCCTGGGATTTCTTTGGAAGGAATGATGCTAAAGCTGAAACTCCAGTACTTTGGCCACCTCATGCGAAGAGTTGACTCATTGGAAAAGACTCTGATGATGGGAGGGATTGGGGGCAGGAGGAGAAGGGGACGACCGAGGATGAGATGGCTGGATGGCATCACTGACTCGATGGATGTGAGTCTGAGTGAACTCCGAGAGATGGTGATGAACAGGGAGGCCTGGCGTGCTGTGATTCATGGGGTCGCAAAGAGTCGGACACGACTGAGCGACTGAACTGAACTGAACTGAAAACCTATGGTTATAAATAAAGCCTGTAGCAAAATGGGGGCACACTTATAACAGGTTAATAAAAAATTCAAAATGTTATATATTAAAAAAAGACTAAAAAGAAACACACCAAAAGAACAGCCTAGAATAATTTGTATTTTTCTTCTGCTTTTTTTTTCTTTCTGCAATTTGGGAAACTACTTTTCTAACAACAACAATAACAGAAAGATTAACCATAATCCTTGTATTTTGAGTGGGTCTGATTTATCCTGGACCAGCTTGTACTTGCAGATGTAGAGTTCTGACTTTTTAAAAATATGTATTTTAAACTCTAAAGAGCTCATCAGAAAATGTAATGCTGATAAAAATCTCAGCTTTGAAAAGAAAAAACACTGGAGTGGTACAGTACGTGCTGGGATAAACATTCTGAAGGGAAGTGAATAATGAGACTACTAACTCAGTGATGAGCACACCTGAGTTTTGATAAACATGACCCAGTTGCACGTGGTGAAACCCTCAATTCAGAGAGTGTCTCATCTTTACTGAACTCAGCAGAATGAACATTTTGTCCCTATAAAGCAATGTGCAATAAATCAGGGGGAGCTGCAGAGCCCGTCAGACCTGCTTGCATTCCTTTCCCCTCAGTGATTCCTTAGTTCAAGAGGGTTCATCCTTTGGGAATGTTTTAACACCCTTTTGGAAACAATGCCAAAATCCAGGGCTTTGACAGCTTGATAAAACCTTATTTTATCCTGAGATAGAGAAAAGCCTGACTCTGAGCAGGGCTGAATTATCAAAGGCAGTACTATGTGGCTGCAGTAAGTTAACTGGCAGATCTGGGGAGAGCTGAGAGCGCCTTTGAACTTGCTGGGAAGTTTAGTCCTGGGAGAAAATCTGTTACTAAAAGAAGATGAACTAAGTAGCTTTCCAGCTGGACACAAAAGCAAGAAACAGAATCCATCAACTCAAGAACCCATGTTCCATTCTCATACTAGCAGAAGAGAGTAAATGCAGAGAACATTATGGGATGGTGTTGAAAATAGATGCCAAAACAAGAAGTTGGGAAGATTCATTTTCCTTTAGTACTGTGGATGAGGATTTAAAATATCAATTTGAACAGGGAATTCACTGGACTTGGTGGAATGCCGAGTCAGGAGTCATCAGGGAACCTGGTGATTTACTGATGCCAAGGCCAGTTGTCTTCCTGGGGACTCTTTTTGAAGTCAGGGGTTGTTAGGAACACAGGGGGCAAAGCGGGGAATGGGCATTAGGGTGAGAACTGGCTTTGTAGTTGTATCATTTCCCCCAAACATTTATTGCTTTCCCTTCCCCATTCATTCAGCGAGTACTTCATGACTTCTCTATGCCTGGCATTTTACTGGGCATTTGGGATTTGAAGATGAATACAGGAGAATTCCTCCTCTTAAGAAGTCTGGACATAATTTCAAATACTGACCAAAGGTACCCATTCCCATTAGGAGGAGCAGTTCTGAAGGAGGGATGTGCTGCCCCACGTTTCTGTAACCTTATGTCTCTAATTTCAAAGCATTTTCCATTTCACAGCATTTTACTCTTTTAAATAAAAGTGGTTCATTAAATGTAGACAAGGGGGTTTAATTTTACACTATTTATAAGACTTTTTCACCTAAATGAATTAATTCATTAGGAAAGAAAACCCCAAGTCACAGACCTTTCATTCTGATTGTTGTTTTTTAGCAATATGGTTTCTGTGTTGATTTCATGAGCCTCCATGTTGGAATCCATGTATAGTGTTAGAGATTTTATCTGCTGAGGTAGGTAGATTATCTTTTATTAGTTAGGCATCTAGACGGGGCTTCTCCAGTGGCTCAGTGGTATAGAATCTGCCTGCAATGCAGGAGACACAGGTTCGATCCCTGGGTTGGAAAGATCCCCTGGAGAAGGAAATGGCAACCCACTCCAGTATTCTTGCTTGGAGAATTCCATGGACAGAGGAGTTACAGTCCATAGGGTTGTAAACAGTCAGACATGACTGAAGGGACTGAGCGCTCACACACACAGGCATCTAGACAGTCTTTAAAAAAAAACCACAATAGGGTTTTTGTTTGGTTGGTTTTGCCTCTGAGAAAATTCACTAACAGCCATACAACCAAAAGAAAATTTTCTGGAAAAAAAAAAAAAATCTCATTTTTGTCCTATAGTCTTCTCTGAAGAGGGGGAAAAAAACTTCTGTAACTTTCCAGGAAGTAAAAGCCAACGAAAAGTTTAAAAATAACATTACTCTTATTACCAGTAATATAGTAAGTTTTTAGAAGAGCCATTTCTCTTTTTTTTTCAGTTTATTTTTGGCTGCACTGAGTCCTCATTGCTGAGCGTGGGCTTTCTCTAGTTGTTGGTGGGGGGCTACTCTCTAGTTGTGGTATAAAGGCTTCTCATTGTGGTGGCTTCTCTTGTTGCAGAGCATGCAGGCTTCAATAGTTGTGGCATGCAGGCTTAGTTGCCCCTTCATGTAGAATCTTTCTGGACCAGGGATCAAACCCATGTCCCCAGCATTGGCAGATGGACTCCTAACCGTTGGACTACCGGGGGAGTCCTAAAAGAGTCATTTCTGATCAGACCCTGCAAGACCCTGATGCCACGAAAGATAGAAGCCAGGAGGAGAAGGGGATGATAGAGGAGGAGATGGTTGGATGGCATCACCCATTCAATGGACATGAGTTTGAGCAAGCTCCAGGAGATGGTGAAGGACAGGGAATCCTGGTGTGCTGCAGTCCGCCGAGTCTCAGAGAGTGAGACACAATCGAGCGACTGAAAGACACTTATTTCCCTGATAGGCTTAAACTACTTCAACAGTTTTGCTATTTCTCATTGTGTTGGACATTTCTAGTCTCTCAAAGATGCCATGGGTGGGGGGAGGGCACAAAGGGCCCCTAGTGTTCTCTGTCTCCAGGCATTTATCCCTCCTGTATTGCCCTCCCGTGCTGTAACAGGATTGGTCTGTGTGATGAAAGAATCTGGCAGAAGTGATGGTATGTCCTTCCCTGGGCAAGATCATAAAAGACAGTCTGGCTTCTGCCTCTCGATCTCTTTCTCTCTCTCTCTGGTCATTCCCTCTGAGGGACACAAGCTGTTGCCTTGTGAGGACACTCAGGCAGCCCTGTGAATCGTCATTTGGCAAGGTGCTGAGGCCTCCCGCCTATAGCCATATGAATGAGCCATCTTGGAAGTTGATCCTCTGGCCCTGTCTGAGCCTTAGATGACTGCAGGCCCTGCTGACATCTTGTCTGCAACCTCATGACAGATCCTGAGCTAGAACCCTCAGTTGAGTCACACCCAGATGCCTAACCCATAGAAACTGTGCGAAATAATAAGTGTTTCTTGGATTAAGCTGCTAAATTTGGGGTAGTTTGTTATGCAGCAATAGATGACCAACACTTGGGCCATTTCAAACCTGAGATTCACTGATTCTCATTCTCACATCACCCTGGTAATATCTGCCGTGTGAAATATTCTTACTGAGTATCTTGGGAAGTTTTAAATCCTTTAGTTCCCTGTACATTGCATGCATTAATGAATACATATATTTATGTATATAAACATATATCTATAAAGCTAACACATTTTTTCTAAACACTTTTTGAAGTTCATTTTCTGATTTAAAGGAACTGCTGCTGCTGCTGCTAAGTCGCTTCAGTCGTGTCCGACCCTGTGTGACCCCATAGATGGCAGCCCACCAGGCTCCTCCGTCCCTGGGATTCTCCAGGCAAGAACACTGGAGTGGGTTGCCATTTCCTTCTCCAATGCATGAAAGTGAAAAGTGAAAGTGAAGTCGCTCAGTCGTGTTCGACTCTTCGTGACCCCACGGACTGTAGCCTACCATGCTCCTCCGTCCATGGGATTTCCCAGGCAAGAACACTGGAGTGGGCTGCCACTGCCTTCTCCGTTTAAAGGAACTACATGCTTGTTAAAGAAAATGTGGGGGGGGGGAGTTAAAAAAAATAATTATTCATAATTTTAACTAAAGAGAACCATTGTTAGCATTTGAATGTATTTCCCTCTGTTTTTCTTTCAGTGTATTTAAAAGCAGTTGTGAATATGTGACATGCCATGCTTTCGACACATGAAATTCATTTTCCTTAATAAAATCCAATAATGTTCCTTGTTTATTCTTGTCATTCAGCTCCCTGATTGGGGTGACAAGTTCTCAGGGAAATCAGGTGTGTCTGTGCCCTGTGCATACACGAGTGTCCTGAGGTTGGAGCCCAGCCCTGACAGGGAGTGATCAGAGACTGGGGGTGTCAGATGCATGGAAGATGACTTATACCAAATAGCAGTCACTTCTGTGTGTTTTTATTTTCAGAGCTAACATATGTAAAAGGCCTCTCCCTGCCCTCAGCAACTTCCTAAGGGAAACTACACCCCTTTATTCTCTCTTCCTTTTCCAAGAGGGCTGCAAGATGTGGATTTACTGGGGTGCTGATGAAGCATAGTAAGTAGCAAAGCCCTTTCTAAGGCCCAGAGAGGGATGCTGGCAATCTGTTCATATGGTCAAAGGTTTTTATAAAATTTTCAAAAGAAAGAAACTTTAATCACAGCTGGCAAAGACTGCCATCTCTTTCTGCTCTGCCCCTGCCCTGCAACACCAATACTTTCCTTCACACAGGGTGCAGTTGACTGATGGTGGGCTTTTTAATTTTTCAAACATTTTGTATTCTTTTTCTCAATGGCCCAAAAGACTGCATTCATTTCAGGACCTAACATGTTGGATATACCTCTTGGTTTCTGAATTGCAAACCATATATACAGTTAACCAATTTTTAAAAATTGCTTGGTTCTTACATAATATCATACATCAACCACACTTCAACAAAGAAATAAAATAAAGCAATTGGTTTGTTCCATGAACCTAATTTATTTGTTATGTATTAGTCTGATCTGTGAAGTCATTAGGAAACTCAGAGCTGTGAAAGTTACAGAAATAGAGGGTACCCAGTGCGCTCAATCTGTTCCCAATAGTTGTATGTATTTATAATTTCCAGGGCTATTTCATCAGAATTCACAGGTTCTCAAGAGGCCTTCTTTTTGTGCTCACGAACATTATTCCTTAACTTGTGGATGCTTTTTGGAGAAAATGACTGCCTCTCCAGCATCCATCCTGACCCCTCAATTAAGAAAGAACCAAATAAATTCAGTTTTATTTGTTGTTGTTTAGTGGCTAAGTCATGTCCTACTCTTTTGCGACCCCATGGACTGTAGCCCACCAGGCTTCTCTGTCCATGGGATTCTCAAGCAAGAATACAGAGTGGGTTGTCATTTCCTTCAGAAGGGGATCTTCCCGACACAGGGTTCAAACCCGGGTCTCCTACTTGGCAGGCAGATTACCACTGCTCCAGCGGGGAAGCACTCAACACAATACTTTTGGACAAAAAACGAATGCAAAAATCTGTAGTACCAATCAGGTGGTACTGATGATCAGGTGAACGGCTCTCTAAAGGATGATGCAGTTCTCTGAATGTTTATTCACTTCACCTGTTGATCAGAGAAATTTTTTCTTCTTTCAAAAACTTTTTGAAATTTAAAAATCAAATCAATGTCTCCTGTGGGTGCCTAGCCGAGTGACAAGCACAGCTGCCACGACTTTGGAACCACTGGCACTCACGCTGAGCCCCGCCCCTCTGGGCAGCCAGTGACTTAACACGGCAGAGCTACAGGGTGTGCGTGCTGGCCTGTCCTGCCTGACGTCGGATTCCTGGAACCGGTGACTTTTGCTGGGACACTCCCCATCAGCCTGGCAAATATTTCTCAGAACTTTCCGGATTCCGAGGCTCTTTCTCTCCGATGTTTTCTTCCCTCTCTCCTTTCACAAGTTCTAGTCTGATCACAGTCTGCCTGCTCTCCCATCTATTCTTCTTCCCTCCTTTCATCCTTCACAGGCTTTTCTCTAATAAAATCTCTCAACTGTCAAAGCCCGTCTGAGCTTCTGCTTCTCTGAGCATCTGAACTGGTGTACCTAATCCAGAAGGGCTTATATTTAAAGCAATAGTTCCCTGCTCTCCCGCCTTGGTTAACCCTGTCTCTGTATTTCCTCACATGGGGAGCAACTTCTATTATTTCATTTAATTTAGTTCCCTGACCAGGAATTGAAATCATGTCCCCAACAGTGAAAGCATGGAGTCTTAACCATGGGACCACCAGGGAAGTTCCCAGGGAACAATTGTTTCTTTATTTTTGATTGGAGGGTAATTGCTTTACAACATTGTGTTGGCCTCTGCCACACATCGACATGAATCATGTATAGGTATGTCCCCTCCCTCCTGAACTCCCCTCTCACCTCCCACCCCATCCCATCCCTGTAGGTTGTCACAGAGCACTAGGTTGAGCTCCGTGTATCACACAGTAAATTCCCACTTGCTATCTATTTTACATAAGGTAATGTACATATTTCCATGCTATTCTCTCAATTCATCCCACCCTCTTCTTCCCCTACTGTGTCCACAAGTTTGTTCTCTATGTCTGAGTCTCTATTGCTTCCCTAAAAATAATTTCATTCGTACCATCTTTGTAAATTCCATATGCATGTGTTAGTATACAATATTTGTCTTCCTCTTTTTTACTTACTTCACTGTGAATAACAGGCTCTATGTTCATTCACTTCATTAGGACTAACTTAAATGCATTTTTTTTATAGCTGAGTCATATTCCATTGTATGTATGTACCACAATTTCTGTATCCATTCATCTGTCAATGGACATCTAGGTTGCTTCCATGTTGTAGCTATTGTAAAAAATGCTGCCACAAACATTGGGGTACATGTGTCTCTTACAATTATGTTTTTATCAGGGTATATGCCCAGTAGTGGGATTGTTGGGTCTTATAATAGTTCTTAGTTTTTTAAAGAAATCTCCATACTGTTCTCCATAGTGGCTGTATCAATTTACATTCCAATCAACAGTGCAAGAGGGATCCCTTTTCTCCACATCCTCTCTAGCATTTATTGTTTGTAGATTTTTTAATGATGGTCATTTTGAGCTGTATGAGGTGATACTTCATTGTACTTTTGATTTGCATTTCTCTAAAGCATCTGTCTGCAATGCAGGAGACCCAGGTTCGATCCCTGGGTCAGGAAGATGCCTTGGAGAAGGAAATGGCAACCCATTCCAGTATTCTTGGCCTGGAGAGCCCCACGGACAGAGAAGCCTGGTGGGCTACAGTCCATGGAGTCGCAGAGAGTCGGACACAACTGAGTGACTAACACATACACACACACACACACACACACACACAAGCATGATGAGAGAGGTTGAGCATCTTTTCATGTGTTTGTTGGCCATCTGTATGTTTTCTTTGGAGAAATGTCTGTTTAGGTCATCCACCCATTTTTTGATTGGGTTGTTTGTTTTTCTGGTAATGAGCTGCTTGTATATTTTGGAAATTAATCCTATGTCAGTCAGTTCATTTGCAATTATTTTCTCCCATTCTGAGAGTTGTTTTTTAATCTTGTTTATTGTTTCCTTTGCTGTGCAAAACCTTTTAAGTTTAGGTACTATTTGTTTACTTTTTAAAATTTCCATTACTCTAGGAGGTGAGTCCAAGAGGATCTTGCTGTGATGTATGTCAAAGAGTGTACTGCTTATGCTTTCCTCTAAGATCTTTTTAGTTTCTGGCCTAGGGAACAACTTTTAAGTTTCTCTTTTTAGTTCTTTTGGCAGTTACCTCCATATCTCTAAAATAATATGTTTATGCCATATTGTTTATGATTTATTTTTCTTGTTTATTTGTTATATTTTAACGAGTTATAAATATGGGCTTTTCAGGAGGCGCCAGTGGTAAAGAACCTGCCTGCCAATGCAGGAGACACAGGAGACGTGGGTTTGATCCTTGGATGGGGAAGATCCCCTGGAGAAGGGCATGGCAACCCACTCCAGTATTTTTGCCTGGAGAATCCCATGGACAGAGAAGTCTTGTGGGTTACAGTCCATAGGGTCACAAAGAGTTGGACACAACTGAAGCGATTTAGCATGCATGCATGCAAGTATAAGTATATACATAAATATACATAACATGTTTATTTGTTATTTTTTATTATCATAATGTTTATGCTGAATCTTATTTCCTTTTTAGCTACTGAGATATAATCGACATACAATAAACTGCTTATATTTAAAGTGAACAATTTGTGTTAACATTTGTATATGCCATGAAACTATCACCACAATCAAGATAGTGACCATTACATTTAAAGTCAACCTTCTCCTTCTTTCTGCAGTCCCTGATCTGCTTCTGTCACTACAGATTGCTTTTATTTTTCTATAATTTTAGATAAATAGAATTGTACAATAGGTACTACTTTTTTGTGGCTTCTTTCACTGGCATAATTAATTTGAGATTCATCCATGTAGTTGTTTGTATGTATAGTTCATTCTTTTTCATTGCTAGCTAAGTTGTGTATTCCATTGTATGAATGTAGCACAATTTGTTTACTCATCATCTTTTGCTGGACATTAGGAGTTATTAAAAATACAGTTGCTATGAATATTTGTGCACAATGCTTCTATGGACAAATATTTTCTTCTCTTTTCCCTCTTTCAGTGATCACTAATGTTGACTAATGTCCAGTGTCTGGAGTGCCATTGTTTCATGTATTTTGTCTGCTATTTTAATCCTTTCAGAGAGGATAGTAAATCTGACTCCTCTACTCCGTTTGACTGGAAGTAGAAGTGTTGTATATTTCTTTAACATATTATAATCTTCCTCTAAGTGATGTTACACCATTTTATGTATAGTGTAAGAACCTCCAAGATAACTCCATTTTTTCCCTCTTGGCCTTTGTGCCATGGTTGTCATATATTTTGCTTCTACCTATTATAAATCCTTCAGTACATTACTTTTGTTTTCCTATTTCTTTACTTAATGTTAGATATTATTTGTTGATTTCTCTGATGATGGATATAGATTTAGCCTGCTGATCTTTTATCTCTGGCCATCCTTTCTTTCACTTCATTAAGATTATACCACTATTTTTAGATTCTTTTTATTAGTTGCCTTTGTAACTATGTAACATATAGCTTTATATACTCACATCCTCATGTTTTTCACTGACAGTGTCTCTTAACTCTGTGCTTAGTGAGGTGAACATATGAATGTTCTTACCCTTTTCTTCATTGCTGTAGGCCTTCTTATCACAATCAACTGCTTAATTTTAACTCATGATTTCAAGAAAGAAAACAGGGACCTGTTCTGCAACCAGATCCAAGTCTTCCTTTTGTCTGGCTTGTAGGTTGATTCCAGAAGCTGAAAATTGACCAACAGTGTTTACAACACTACTATGTAAAGATTGGTCACAGCTCAGCTACATAGTATACTAGGATTGCATATCCTTTTTAGCAGTTGTGTGTTTCTTGGATTTCTAATTGTTTCCTCCTCCCCATTCCATTTCCTGCATTGCTGAGCTTTCTTTTTTTACAACTTTATGTTCAACTTCTTAAAGATAGTATCAAATCTGTGAATTCATTCTGCTTATATACATTCTTTTCCTAGACACCTGTCTTTTGGAGGCCTCTTTCCACCAGCTCCAGATTAGACTCTTATGCCCTAGATTTGATGAAAAGCTGTCACCCTTAAGTCTTCCTTCCATTTTCTTTCTTATTGGCTAATTATTTCTTGAACTTCTCATTTTTTGGTTTACTCTCTTACTTTGGTGGAACACTTCCATAGAAAGGGGATGTGGGAGGTAAATGTATTGAGTTCTTCAATGACATAGAATATCTTTACTCTCAAATTTTCTCTCTGAATTTCCAAGTGTTCCGTTTCTCATAGCATACAGCATTGCTAAAGAGTAGTTTGATGTCATTCTTAGTTTTTAAAAATACAATTTGTTTTTTTGTCTCTGAAAAGTTTTTGGATGTTAAAAAACTTTGATGTTCTGAAATTTTAACATTCTGTGACTGTCGTTTTTCATTCAGTGTTTCTGGCATTGTAGTATTTTTTCCCTCCTTCTTTCTTCAATCTAGACACTCATGTTTTTCAGCTGAGAAATCTTTATTATTTCTTTCTTTATATTCTCCTCTCATTTTGTCTGCTCTCTCTGGAGCTTCTATTTATTGGACATTAGCCTCTTGGATTATACTTCATAATTTAGTCTTTCATATTTTCAGTCAATCCTTATTTTCTGCTTTCTTGGAAACTTCTGCTTAAACTATCATGTTTTTAATTTCAAAGAACTCTTATTCATTCTTGGGTCATTCCTTTTTTATAGCATCCAGTTCTTGAATTATAAACTTAGCTTTTTTTCTTTCTGAGGATACTTTATAGTTAAAATATTATTTTATACTAAATTCTTAAAATGTGCAAGTTTGTGTATATGGACAGTGAGTCTGAACATGTTCATGGACATACATTTCTTAAGTGTTGGCATTTGTAATATCTAGCAAGAGACATTATTTTTCCTCTTGGTAGATGTAAATTTCAGTATGAGCTGAGTTTTCAAAATATGGCATGCACATATTCAGAGTATGTATTTCCTCACCGAACTAGACCAGGTACTGCATTGAATTAGTCTCAGTGAAAGTTGTTTTTCTCCTTTCAAAAATTTTGGGGGGAGTTTTTTCCTTTTTACTATACATTTAGTCTGCATGTTAGTAACTCATCTGAGTCCAAGTAGCCAGTATTGGAGTAATGTTTGATTGGAGCAAAGTGGGGAGATTTAGTAGCCAGGACAGAAGTCTTGAAAGAGTTTGGAAGTTGATTGGTGTAGTCCCTTAGAAAACTGTTGAAATGTGGGTGCCGTGGGAGGAAGGGGGTGAAGGTCACTGTCTTGGTATTTTGCCCTTCCTGCCTCTACCTTTCTTCTAAACAGACTAGTTGGGTGATCTGATTGTACTTCAGTATTCTTGGAAAATTCCATGGACAGAGAAGCCTGGCAGGCTACAGTCTAGGGGATCACAAAGAGTCAGAAACTACTGAGCGCACACACACACACACACAATAAGAAAATAATTTATTTTTCAGTCTTATTATGTAAGACATTCTTCTGAATCCTCACTTACTATATTTTAAAAATAGCAGAAAAAAATAAAGTTAAAAAAATTTTTTAAACCCCAGGACTGATGGCTATACCTAAGGTGAAAAAACTGAATTCTACTTGGTTTGAGCCAACATCCTTAGACCAAATATGTCATGAAGAAGAGTGAGTGAGAGAAGTGAGTGGGGGTGAGAATGATGAGAGGATATAGGGAAGGAGGTGGGAGAAGAGAGGAGAAGGGTCTTCAGTTGTGCTCTTCTGCCTTTCTCAAAGCTCACAAATAATGGAAGTGTGACTTTGGGGGGGAAAAAAAACAGTCTGGATTTGCAAATGGAATATAATTGAAATTGGAATCTGAACTTGAGGATCACTGTGGTGCATGCTAATGAGCTAGGTTTCTTGACCTGGTATAATACTTCGGAAGTAAGTTACCCATGTGGTTGGATGGTATGTGTGTCACTAACTGCCCATTTAAACAGACAATTTTCAGGTCACCCATGCCACCCAAGCAGTCTCTACTTTCAAGAGGGGTTTTGAGAGGAGGCTGACTTCTCCCTACTGAACATCTATTCATCTGTAAAATCAGTAAATGCAATGGGACCTGTACTGAAGTTTTTACAGAGGCCAGACTTTTAAAATGCTGTCAAGACTGAACCGAATGTATAAACCACATCATCACAAAACTGCATTCATGAATGATCTAGGATGTGAACTAAAAGTAAAAGTTTGATGGGTTCTCAAGAGGATGAGAGCAAGTTGGATGGTATGTGTGTCACTAACTGCCCATTTAAACAGACAATTTTCAGGTCACCCATGCCACCCAAGCAGTCTCTACTTTCAAGAGGGGTTTTGAGAGGAGGCTGACTTCTCCCTACTGAACATCTATTCATCTGTAAAATCAGTAAATGCAATGGGACCTGTACTGAAGTTTTTACAGAGGCCAGACTTTTAAAATGCTGTCAAGACTGAACCGAATGTATAAACCACATCATCACAAAACTGCATTCATGAATGATCTAGGATGTGAACTAAAAGTAAAAGTTTGATGGGTTCTCAAGAGGATGAGAGCAAAACATTGGGAACCGACATTTTACGTTTTTCCCCTTTGTTGAAAGAAGGATCAGTGTTACCCATCAGAGTTCTCTCTTTTGTAAAGATGCTTACAGTTTAGGGATTTGCAACTCTTGGCATTATTAGAAAACACTTAGTTTTCACTTTCATGCATTGGAAAAGGAAATGGCAACCCACTTCAGTGTTCTTGCCTGGAGAATCCCAGGGATGGGGGAGCCTGGTGGGCTGCCATCTATGAAGTCACACAGAGTTGGACACAACTGAAGCAACTTAGCAGTAGTAGTGGTTTTAAATCTTGTACCTTGAGGGCTTGTTGGGCTACANAGAAAACACTTAGTTTTCACTTTCATGCATTGGAAAAGGAAATGGCAACCCACTTCAGTGTTCTTGCCTGGAGAATCCCAGGGATGGGGGAGCCTGGTGGGCTGCCATCTATGAAGTCACACAGAGTTGGACACAACTGAAGCAACTTAGCAGTAGTAGTGGTTTTAAATCTTGTACCTTGAGGGCTTGTTGGGCTACATTTCAGTCTGTTTGAACCACACAACCATCAACTGGCCTCAGAGATTTATTTTAAAATTGTAACTCTAGAATATTTTAAAAGACTCTGAACCAATCTCTGTTTCAGAAAGGTCAAATTCCAGAATTGCAAAATTCAAGCTACAATCTTTTATTGTACTTTTGAGTTAGTGATAATCGCCAGAAATGAATTAACAATACCTAGTAATTAATCAAAGGAAAATGTATGACATACCTCTCAAATTGAGTCATTTTCAAGCTTATGACGAGCACAATGATTCTCTGTCTCTTGTCCTGTCTTCTTTTGTATTATCAATGTTGGGAACTGGCACGTCTTTCATTTTGCTGTATTCTAAGATCAAGAACTGAAATCACCCCTACCTCTCCTCAGCTACTCCCCAAAAACATCAATACTGGAACAGCAGAGTTTTTACCAACTTATTTTTAAGGATGGTCACCTTGGTATAACAAAATTTTAAGATGTATAATACCATTAGCTAATGCATTGGAAAAGATTCTGATGCTGGGAGGGATTGGGGGCAGGAGGAGAAGGGGACGACCGAGGATGAGATGGCTGGATGGCATCACGGACTCGATGGACGTGAGTCTGAGTGAACTCTGAGAGATGGTGATGGACAGGGAGGCCTGGCGTGCTGTGATTCATGGGGTTGCAAAGAGTTGGACACGACTGAGCGACTGAACTGAACTGAACTGAATGCGTGTTGCAGTCCACGGGGTTGCAAAAGTCAGATGTGACTTGGCTACTGAGCAACAATAGCAAATGTTTTTGAGTGCTTATGCTGTACCAGTGACTATTGTTAAGAGTTTGACCTGTATTAGCTAATTTAATCTTCACAACAATCTGATCAGGTAATGTGGTTATGAGTTGAATTGTGTCCTCCTTCTAGTGATACATTGAAAACCTAACCACCCCCCACAACACCTCAAATGTGACCATATTTGGAGATAAAATCTTTATTGAGGTTATCAAGTCACAATGAAGTCATTAGAGTGGGCACTAACCCAGTGTAGTGTCCTTATAGAAAGGAGACAGAGACAGACACACAGAGAAAGACAGCGGGAAGAGACACAGGGAAAAGGCAGTAATCTATTAGCCAAAGAGAATACAGCCTTCCCTCACAGCCTCCAGAGGAAACCAATCCTGTGGACACCTTGATTTTCGGTTTTTCTAGCCTTCGCAACTCTTAGACAGTAAATTTGTGTTGTCTAAGCCACTCATGTTTGTGGCATGCTGTTATGGCAGCCCTGGCAAATGAATACACTGTCACTATTATTATCACTCCCATTTTATGGTTAAGGAAACTGAGGGGCAGAGAGGTTCAGTAACTGGCCCAAAGTTGTTCACCTGGTAAGTGGAATAGGGGCCCAGCCAGTCTCGCTCCAAAGAGTCTGTTCTTGTAAATAGATAGATAGTCAACCTTTCTGAATTCAATTATTGCAGACAATGGTCTTGCGTTCATTGTGCTTGGCCACCTCCTTCTGCACAATGCAGGGCACCCTTATGATGAACACATAAGGTGCACATCAAGTGAAACAAGGGCTTCCCTTGTGGCTCAGCGGTAATGAATTTGCCTGCTAATGAGGGAGATGTGGGTTTGATATATGGATGGGAAGACCCCCTGGAGAAGGAAATGGCAACCCACTCCAGTAGTCTTGCTTGGTAAATCCCATGGACAGAGGAGACTGGTGAGTTATACTTCAAGGGGTCGGAAAGAGTCAGACAGACTTAGCAACTAAACAACAACAAAGTGAAACAAAATAACATAACAAGCACAAAAAGAATAATAAGCCCTTGTACTGAGCACTAATTACCAGTCAGATGTCATTCCAGCACCTGATTCTATTATAAAGAGTTTGGGTCTGTACCTCAGGAACCTGGGATCAGTGGGGGAGGCTGCCTGAAGGCCCAGAATCAGGGGATCCTACTGAGGCAGGGGTGGAAAACATGTATACATCTGGATCTTAGTCACATTTGACCTTCAGAGTATTGGCTAACACTGATTGTTGTTGTTGTTCCGTTGCTCAGTCGTATCCAGCTCTTTGAGACCCCATGGACTGCAACATGCCAGGCTTCCCTGTCCTTCACTATCTCCTGGAGTTTGCTCAAACTCATGTCCATTGAGTTGGTGATGCCATCTAACCATCTCATCCTCTGTCGCCCCCTTCTCCTCCTGCCTTCAATCTTTGCCAGCTGCAGGCTCTTTTCCAAAGAATTGGCTAACACGGATAATCAGCAACTTTCAAATAATATTCAGGATTTCTACCTTCTCTTTTAAAAAAGTCCAAGAATCTGGCAGTACTAAGCCAGTATTTCTATAGGGGCTGTCACCTTGTTATATTAGGAGACACCTCTCTGCTGTGATTACAATAGACCTGATCATGTAAACAACTGACTTGGCAAAACTTTGCTTCTTAGTTTCACATCAAAATCTACATGTTGATGTAATTTAGGCAGCTCTTTTTAAGTGTGACCCAGGGATCCAGCTTCTTCTAGCCTATGGTTCTGCCATGTCCATTGTGTCATTGCATGGCTCCTAAGATTTCCTTGAAAAAAGAGTGCAGGATTGAACAAGAACTTTGTCATGGGTGAGGCATGGATATAGCATTCATCCCTTCTGTCCACATGATGCTAGTCAGAACTCAGTCACATGGCCCCACCTAATTACAAGGTAAACTGAGAAATACAGTCTAGCAGGAAGAAAATGAAATAGTTTGGTAACTGCACAGTAAGCACAGATGTGTTCTCCAGTTTACCATAGTTTCCACTCAGCCTTCTTTGCTGACTTGCTATCTACCTGACATCTGTGGACATTGGGGTTTGCAGACTTTGATTTAGGTATTGAGAGTTGTAGTGGAAATGACCCAAGTTTGGAATTACAGAGGACTATGTTGGAAAATTTGTTGGCCATGGTATTGGTTAAGATAATGGTGCCTTAAAGACCATGGTGCCATGGTATTGGTTAAGATAATGGTGCCTTAAAGATAATGGTGCCAAAACACAGGCAGCTTAAATGAAATAGAAGTTTATTTCTCTCTCACTTAAAAGGCTAATTTGGTAGATGATCCCAGGATGGAGCGCAACTCTAATCCATGAAGTCATTCAGGAGCCCAGGTTCCTTCTGTCTTGTTGCTCTGCCATCTTCTGAGGTGTTAGTCTGGTCCCTGTGATTGAAAATGGTCCATCATCACCACTGGTGGGAAAAAGAAAAAAAGGGACTGGAGGGCATGACCTGAAAATTAATAACATCCCTCTTTGCCACTCATATCCCACTAACGAAAATATAGTTATATGGACCACAAAGCTTCAAAGAAGCCTGGAAAATGTGAACCTTCTGCTGGCCAGCCACATGCCAAGCATAACTCGGGAAATTATTAAGAGAAGAATGCTGCTGCTGCTGCCAAGTTGCTTCAGTCATGTCCGACTCTGTTGCGACCCCATAGATGGATACGAGGGGTCAACTATCAGTAGACCACAGTCACTATTAGTGTGGCTTTAGAAAAATACCTGATCTCTTTGAGCCCCTTTAATTTGTTTCTTGATATGTAAGAAGATGATAAAAGGACCTTCCTGTATGAGTTAAGAAAATGTTTAGCTACAATTAACAGAAAACTTACCCACAGCAGACTAAACAAATAGAACTTGAATTTTCTTACATAACCAATGATCTGAAGGTAGGTTTTTAAATAGGTTGATGTTTAGGAAAATATTTATGAATTTTTTTTTTTTGGTCTTTTTTCATGGGACCAACCAAGAGAGTTGCTCGAAGGCAAGAAGAATGGGAAAGAGGACAGCACTATCTGCAGCCTTCCCATTAATCAAGATAAGCAAAAATCTTACCAAGCTCCAGTGCTTTCAGTGAGTGACAAATGCATATGATCTCAAAACAATTACTTAATTGCTCTGAACCTCAGTTTTCTCATTTATTTATATCAGATGCCAATACCTCTCTCATGGGGATGTTGTGAGAACCAATGAAATAATATTTTTAACATGTTTGGAACACTTCCTGGTATATGATAAGTGCTCAACCAAGGAAAGGAATTGATATCCGAGAAAATAGAAAGAGCATCAGCTTTGACAGGTCTGTGTTGGAATCCTGACTCCAATCCATGTGACTTTAGGTTGTTTACCCTCTTTGAATCTGTTTCCTCTTCTTGAAAATTGGGGATAATAATACCTTCTTTATAGAGCTGTTGTGACGATTAAGTGGAATTATAGATGATAAGCACCTGGCTCAGAAGAGCAATTCTTTCAAAGGTTAATCAGGAGCCACCCTGAATTTACGTGGGGTGAGTAGGAGACACCTGGATATCTTGGGTGTGTATGGCTGGGCTAGCTTCTCCTGGGGCATGCACAGCAGATTGGGGCCAGGTAACCATGATGGAGCATAGCCCCAACACGGAGGCATGACTGGAAAGTGAGAAAGCCAAATGCAAGTCTGGTCTGTCAAAGAAGCAGAAGTCTACTGGGCATATACCCAGAGAAAACCATAGTTCGAAAAGACACATGCACCCCCAATATTTATTGCAGCACTATTTACATTAGGCAGGACATGGAAGCAACCTAAATGTCCATCAATAGATGAATAGATAAAGAAGATGTGGTACATATATACAATGGAATATTACTCAGTCATTAAAAGGAATGGGTCATCTGTAGAGATGTGGATGGACCTCGAGACTGTCATACAGAGAGAAATAAGTCAGAGAGAGAAAAATAAATAGCATGTATTAACTCATATATATGGAGTCTAGAAAAATGGTACAGATGATCTTATTTGCAAAGCAAAAGTAGAGACACATAGGGAACAAACATATCGATACTAAGGGGGAAAGAAGGGGTGGGAGTATTTGGGAGATTGGGATTGACACATATATACTATTGGTACTATGTAGAAAATAAATCATTAATGAGAACTTACTGTATAGCACGGGGAACTCTACTCAGTGCTCTGTGGTGACTTAAATGGGAAGGAAATCCAAAAAAGAGGGGATATATGTATACATAGAACTCATTCACTTTGCTGTATGGTAGAAACTAACACAACATCGTAAAGCAACTATATTCCAATAAAAATTAATTAAAAATTTTTTTAAAAAGGCAGAAATCTAGCAGCCAATTTACCCTCTGCTTGCTCAAGGCAGAGACTGCTATCTAGGTAAGTTTGAACAGGCCTGGTTACCTGACTAAACAGGAGGCTGGACCGTTCTCAACCAGACAGCAGTGTGAGCTCTGATGGCCTGGAGATGACTGGCAAACCCTGATAGGGTCGGGCAAGCAGAGGGCCTAGGGCAAGGTTCCGGGGAAGCCCTTAGCAGGGTGGCCACGTTGCTGTATTGGGGCAGGGGGATGTGACTGAGGTATGCCTCAGTAATTACAAGGAGGTTGGGAGGTCATGACTGACTGTAAAGACTTCATTTGCTGGGGGCAAATTTGACCAACTAAAGGAAGAGGGCCTCCCTCCCCGTAACTCCAGGGAGGAGCTTATTGGGGAAAGAGATATTAAAAGGGCAAGACTAATTTAGTCAGTGTTTATCCCAACCAGTCAGCTTCCTTTCTTTGCTTCCTTCTTTCTAACACCTTTATTGGTATATCATTTATGTACCATAAAATTCATTCATTAAAATGTATAATTCAACAGTTTTTAGTATTTCAGAGTTGTGCAACCAATACCACTATCTAATTCCAGAGTATTTTCATCACTCCAGAAAGAAAACCTGTACCTGTCAATTGTCACTCCCTATTCGCTTACCCATGCCTCAGCCTGGGAACCATTAACCTCCTTTTTGTATCTATGGATCTGCCTATTCTGGATAATTCACAGAGATGGAATCAAACAATATATGGTCCAGCATGACTGGCTTCTTTCACTTAGCGTAATGCTTTAAAGGTTCATTCATGTTTAACACCTATCAGTATTTCATTCCTTTTTAATGTTGAATAATTTCCCCTTGCATAAATATACTGCATTTGCCCACTTAACAGTTGATGGACAGTTAGGGTTTTCCACTCTTTTTGGTGATTACGAAGAACACTGCTATGAACATTCATGTGTAAGTTTCTATGTGGACATATTTTCATTTCTCTTGGTAATAGAACTGCTGGGTTATATGGTACCTCTACATTCAGTCTTCTGAGGTACTGCCAGAGTGTTTTCCACAATGGCTGCACTATTTTGCATTTTCACAACTATATATGAAAATTTCAATTTCTCCACATCCCCACTGAAAAGTTATTGTCTGTCTTTTTAAAAGCTAACTTTTATTGGAGTATAGTTGATTTATAATGTTGTGTTAGTTTCTGATGTGCAGCACAGTGTATCAGTTATACGTATATCCATTTTTTTTTTAGATTCTTTCCCCATATAAGTCATTACAGAGTATTGAGTAGCGTTCCTTGTGCCATACAGTAGGTTCTCATTAGCTACTATTTTATAAATAGTAGTGTGTATATGTCAATCCCAATCTCCTAATTTATCCCTCGCTCTCATTTTTCTCCTTTGCAACCATAAATTAGTTTTCCACATCTGTGACTCTATTTGTTTTGTAGATAAGTTCATTTGTACCATTTTTAAAAAATATTTCACACATAAGCAATATAATATGATATTTGTATTTTTCTATCTGATTTACTGTCTGTGTTTTTAAGTTAGTGGTTCCAGAGTGTTACCTCCTAGCTGTTTTTGATTTGCATTTCTCTGATGCCTACAGATGTTGAACTTCCCTACCTTTTCTTAAGCAAATGGAGATCCTTCTGTAGGAAATGCATGGAGATTAAGCAGCTTTTGAGGGAGGGAGGGGATGAGCCCCACTGCACCCCAGAATGACTTCTGAGACAAAGCTTGTGCTCGGTTATTCAGAGAAGAACCAAGAAGAATTGGAAAGGGGGTGTTCTGGGTCCACTGACAATTTGCTTCTGGTTTCCCAACTTGGATTATAGAGATTGTTTTCTCTCCCAGAGTTGAAAGATGGAGGTTCCTGCTCTAAGTGGAAAGTTGCTCTAAAAGGCAGGGTGGTTAATATAGCCAAATATTCAAAAGTGTTAAGGCTGCTCCATCTGACTTTGCTGGAAACAAGTTTTATGAACAAGGCCAGGAATTCATCAGGTGCCTCAGCAAGCCTTAGGCAAAAAAGATTTAGTGTTTAGAGCTCTGGTTTCCAGCCTCTTGCTGAGTTCTCCATTCCATGAGCACAAACTGGTAATTAAAGACCCCAAATGGGTGGAAGTAAGTGAGCAAAGAGTTTCATGGCCATTTCTGTAGAACTAGATGGAACTGCTTCCTCTTCCTCTAGTACCAAGGTCATCAACAGGCTGCCTCATTCCATACCCTACCCTCCCACCCTCTTCCTGCAGGAGAGAAAATGAGCTATTTCACTAGTGAGCTCTGTTTTTAAAAAGCACTAAACCCACCACTGCCTCCTCCCCCACAATTCCCACTTTGTCTCCTCTCTGACCATAAAACAAGGTAGTAGGCCTGAGATCTTTGGAAATCTTGTTTTAAGTGCTCTTCATGAGGAATTCTCTCTGGGCTAGTTTCAGAAACTAGAAAGGGAAAAAAAAAAAAAAAAAAAATCCTCCCCCTCTGCCTGGGAAGAATGGGGAAAAGATGAGACTGTCTCCTTACACCCTGGCAGGGAGAACTCCTCTGGAAGAAGCAATAACTCATGGCTTGGCTGGCTGTTCTTTGAAGTGGGAGAACCTGGTATTTTCTGAAAAACCACCACTATTTCAAACAGTATTCTAATAGCCCTCTGGTGGGGAGGTGGGTGGGGAGCATGGGAACTGGTTTGCAGAGGGAACAGTCAGTTGTCTGAAAGATCTGCTTCTTTGAAATGCCTGAAGTTATTTTCCTCAAGGAAGGAATAGCTAAGTGGAATCTGGCTTTCAGATTTTCAGCAACTTTTGTAGCTTGGGTGAAGACCACTCATGTACTTAAATAATAATCTGTAAGGTCTATTGCATTCTGTGTCTGTTCTGGGTAAGTTCCCAGCCATGAAAGGCATGAGTCATGCTCTGTGGAGAAGGGAGTTGGCTCTCTCTCTCATTTTGTTGGTCAAAGATGAGGAATGAAGGTGGAAGGGATGATTCTAAAAGTCAGGAAAGGAAGTTAAACACATACATATGTTGCAATATAGGACCAACAGATGTACTGATGTGCTTTTTTGTGACTTGGAATGAAAATTTGGTTGTGGCGAATAAAAGAGGACAGGAAAAGAGCTTTCTTCTGGGGTGTTCTTGGGTGGGTGGGAGATGGGTAAGGGGGAAAACCAATGGTATCAGGAGAACATATCTTTGTGCTGATGACTGGTATTCTGATGGAGAAATGAATTGTACCATCCCTAGACTAGCTCCGAAGGTATAAATTTTCCTAGGACCAAGAAGTTGTTTTCAATCTAAAGAATTTTTTAAATTGCTTGTTATTTTTTTTCCGCAAATGTTCCCCAAACACTAGCAGTTGACTATTCACTTCTCTTTTAGGGGTGAAGGGATAGAAAAGGAGAGAGAACAGGCAGTGGAGAAGCTGCAACCAATTTGTCATCCTGGTGTGATCTAGGAATCCAGAAATCAAAACTTTTCTGGTCATCAGTCTATTATAATTAATCCTTTTGGATTCTTAGAAGGATTAAGAAAATTTACATAAAATTTTTTCTTCATCAAACTCACCCTGTTAATCTCCTTGCTGGAGGAAATCCATAGTCTCACTGAAAGTTAATGAGCTCTTAAACTGAAAACTGGAGTGTGTGTAACATATTTGTAGCGTTTAGCATAATTATGTGGGAGGTTAGAATGCTGCAACTATACTGGTTATTTAAAAATAATACTCTTTACATGCCAAAATTGATATAAAAGCATTCCTCTGCATGAATAAGAAAATAAACACAATATTCTGGAAGAGGCTGTATAATCTTTTGGTAAAGAATTGCCTCACTGAAGAGAGACATTAATGTATATATTACATCTTCCATGGAAATCGAAGACAATTTGTTTGACAAATGAGATTTGCAAAATTAAATAATTTGCATAATTATTAACATAGAGTCTTAAAAATCATAAAAAGATATGTTAAGTTGCTTGCCTATATCTATTATACAGTTAGAGACCATAGTTTTAAAATCAAAACCTGGGCACTTCACTGGTTTTTCATGCATTGCTTGAGTGCCTACAGTGTGCCAGGCATTGTACTAGTTTCTGGGTCTATAATGATGAACTACAGAGTCATCCAAGGGTGAAAAGAGAGCAGAATTTTTTAAGTGTAAACTGCCCCAGAAAATAGATGACTGATTGCTGTAATTACACATCGTGACTTGTTGGATATTGCAGATTTTGCTATGTCCCTTGATTGAATTTAATGAGTAACTTTTTTCATGTGACAAAATATCGGTGTTTATACATAGGTTTCCACAGGTGGTTTATGGGCTTTCATTAATCTCTAGTCCCTGAAGCTTGCAATTTAGGAATGGCTTACATTCCACAAGTTTGTTTGCAAGTCATTTGTTTGGTGGTTGGTTTCCAAAGCCAATCAGTGAAAACCTATTTAATCTAAAAAAATACCTGTAACAAAGCACCAGTCATACAATTAAAACTAACCACTAGGTTTAGCACTGCGTTGCAGGGTGAGGGCATGCAAAGTTCAGTTTGTGGTTCTGGAAGCACTTTTTTCCTAGAAGGGGCAGGCAGAGGAGTGGGGATGTTCCCCTAATTCCAAGAAAACAGAGGGAGCAATCACCCAAACAGAGGCAGGGCTGGGTTTTGTGATGGTCCAAGGTTATAGCATGTGGAGGCCTTCTCTAAGAAAAAGAATACACCATTATGAAGACTGAATTAGCCATGGGACCTCAGAAGGGAGCTGTGTGAGGACCCCTGGAGATTAAACCTCACTGGGATCCCAGTAAATCTGCCCCTATACCTCTGATAGATCTGGCCGGGGGTAGCAATTGATGGATGAGATGTTGGACAGAGGAGGTGAAGATGGGTGGGGAGGAGTTAAAGGACGAAGATGGACAGACCTCAGGACCTTCACAGACAGGACATTTTTTGACAGCTGGGTTTTTTTTCCTGGGGTTTCCCCGGTGACTCAGTGATAAAGAATCCTCCCTCAATGCAGGAGACGCAGGAGACTCATGGGTTCAGTCCCTGGGTTAGGAAGATCCCCTGGAGGAGGGCATGGCAACCTGCTCCAGTATTCTTGCCTGGAGAATCCCATGGGCAGAGGAACCTGAGGGGTTATAGTCCACAGGGTTGCAAAGGGTCAGACACGACTGAAGCAACTTAACATGTACACACGTTTCTGTTCCTGTGTCGGGGATAGTGTGGATAGTTGGAGCTAAGGGCAACTTGCTGGAGGGACAGGCCTTTGGGGTGGCAGCGGGAGCACATTAACAGGGTCAGTAATAGAACTGGCAGCACTGGTTCAAAGGCTAATAGAGGGATGGGCACGGGGACAGATTCTACGACTGAAATGGGCCAAGGGGCAGGGGGCAGACTCTTGTCATGTTATATGATTTGGAGGTAGAAAGATTGGGTCAGCAGCAGGACGGGGATTGTAAGGGAAGAAGGGAAAATACATTCTCACCTATGGCAGGTGGAGGAAAGAAGTGACAGAGGCAGGTGTGGTGAGGAAGGGCGCGGTCCCACCAAGTCCAGAAGGGCAGTGCTATGAGAGCCATGTGTAAGTCAGAAGCCTTGATTCAGGCATTGCCTATCATTATGAGAACTGATAAGGCTTGTACCGGGCCAGAGGGGAATTTGGGTAACGAATGAATTGAGAAAACCCAATCATTTACAGCAATTTGTTAGCAAATGCTCATAATCCTATAAATCATGTGTAGTAGGTAGGCTTAGGTTAAACATTAGCAAGTAACCTGTGGAGACAAGAGATAGGCCCGTGATCTTTAAATAAAGGCCACTGGCTTTGTCACTTCCCAAGGAACAGGTGAAATGGGATTTTGATTTCTTATGCTAGACCAGCTGGAAACGAAGCCAGCTGAGAAAGGGAGAGTCGGTATTTGAGCACCCTGTAGTCATTTCCCCTCTGAAATCTCTCACAAGGAGAAGCTCTGATTCTGAATTTCCATAGCTCAGCTAAAGCATGAAGGCTAAGTCTGACCAGAGAGGTTTCCACATTTAATGCCCAGTGTTCTGGCTCTGAACAGAATGAGGAGGCTGTTGTTGCTAAGTGTGTGTCTACAAATAGTGTCATTGAAAAAGCCATCTATGGCATTGGGCAATGATAAAGAATGGCCGTTGTGAAACCTAAGGGTGGAGTGCAAAACATGACATGCTCCATGTGTTTGGAGTTCTGCAATCTGAATCCAAGATCATATACTATAGGAAAGAATCCTGAGGGCAAGTGATTGCAAAGTGGAACTAGAAAATGTGTACTTCTGAAGAACATCAGCAGTCTCTCTGAACAGAAAAACAGAAGCCATTCCAGGCTTTCCCAAGAGGGAATTTAATGCAGAGAATTGGTTCCCTAGGAAATGAAGGACTGAGAAGCCAGACATGGAATCCAGAAAGAAATTCCAGAGTTGAGCAACACTAGGAAGCTGCTCCCAGCTTAATGCTGGAGGGACCATAGAGGAAGTGGCATTATCAGAGCCCAGATCAGGGTCTTCCAGTGGGAACCAGAACCATAATGGAGGCTTTGCACTTGGAGCTGAGACCATATAACTAATGCTGCAAATAGAAAAATACCCTAGTTATTTCCTTCCTTCATCCCTCATTCTAGTGTCCTTGACCTCCACTGGCTGAACCTAGTTGGAAACTGGAGGCCAAAGAAACCTGTGAAAGGTAGTTTCCAACAACTAAGATGGACTGCTGGGTTTCTATGAGAGGAGACTGAACGTGGACGGCACCATCACAAAATAACTGCATTTTGTATAATGCAGGGTGTTACCAACCACCGTGGAATTAGGAAGCCCTCATATTATCAATGCTGCATTATTTTCATAAAGTGACTAGAGAATGTTACCACATCCCCAATAAAATGTTTGAACTTAACTTTCATTATTTTTAATATAAAAATTATTTGTGAGTAGGTCATACAGACACATGAAACATAATTCAAAAGTTACCTAAGAATCGGTGGTGAAAAGTCTCAGTCAATCCTCACCAACCCTAGCCACCTGATTATCTTGCCCAGAGGCAACTTCCCTGGCCAGTTTTTTCGTGAGTATCTGTTTATGTATCTAAACATCTTTATGTACATTTATACCTATGTCCACCTCATGCGAAGAGCTGACTCATTGGAAAAGACTCTGATGCTGGGAGGGGTTGGGGGCAGGAGGAGAAGGGGATGACAGAGGATGAGATGGCTGGATGGCATCACTGACTCGATGGATGTGAGTTTGAGTGAACTCTGGGAGTTGGTGATGGACAGGGAGGCCTGGCATGCTGCGATTCATGGGGTTGCAAAAAGCCGGACACGACTGAGCGACTGAACTGAACTGAACTGATATCTATGTCTACCTGTATCTATGTCTTTAAGGTGGTAAAGTCGCTCAGTCGTGTCCAACTCTTTGCGACCCCGTGGACTGTAACCTACTAGGCTTCTCCGTCCATGGGATTCTCCAGGGAAGAATACTGGAGTGGATTGCCATTTCCTTCTCCAGGGGATCTTCCTGACCCAGGGATCAAACCCGGGTCTCCCGCATTGGAGGCAGATGCTTTAACCTCTGAGCCACCAGGGAAGCCCATCTCCATATCTTAACCTGTATCTCTTCTTTTTTTCTGTATATGAAAGATGCATAATTCCCCACATGCAAATGGTAACATACACTATGCATGCTCTAACTACACTTTAGCACCAGTTGGCAACTGCTAATTTAATACTGAAAATATTTATTCTCTTAGGAAATAAAATGGGTGTGCCCATTGGGTCAGACTTGTGCCCAGATGATGAAGAGCTATAAATCATAAGGCTTGCAGACACCCAATGTTCAACTAGTCAGGCAAAGAATTCTCCAAGGCAGTAATTCAGCAGAAGCTTTGTCATGTCTGTCAGAATGATTCAAGGGGTTGGAATGACTCACTGGGGCTTGAGTTAAATAATCTTGGCTTAACCATATCACTTGGAGCAAAGGTAAGTTGAAGACTGAAGTCCTGGTAGCTCAGTATCTCATCTGGACACCAGCGGAGGAACTCTCTGCCCAGCAACAGTTTCAGGGTTAAAAAAAAAAAAACCCTTGATGTCTCATACTGTTCAGCAAGATAATGTCCACATGCATTATAGAATTTACATATTGGTATCTATGTATGTACACATACAAATACATGTACATATAGTCATACATATTGCATACATATACTTGAAAGAAATATATTTGAAAATTTCTCATATCTCTAGAGTAAGGATATCTTCATAAGCTTAGAAATGATAAAAGAAATCACAAAGACAGACATATTGAGTTTATTATAAAAATATTACTACATTCTGCATATAGAAATGTGAGAACACAAAAAATGCAACACACTGGGAAAATACTTTTAATAAGTGTGGCAGATAAAAGGACACTGTCTTAATTATTTAACACATTCATATGAAGTCATATAGTGTCGTGAGAACAAGAGCCTTAGACCTGATGTTGGACTTCCCATAATGTGAAACTATTTAGGTCTTGGTTTCTTCATCTATGCTTCCCTGGGTTCTCAGATGGTAAAGCATCTGCCTCCAGTGCAGGAGACCTGGGTTCGACCCTGGGTTGGGAAGATCCTGTGGAGAGGGAAATAACAACTCACTCCAGTACTCTTGCCTGGAAAATGCCATGGACAGAAGAGCCTGGTAGGCTACAGTTCATGGGGTCGCAAAGAGTTGGACACGACTGAGTGACTTCACTTAATAATTCTGCACCTATAAAATAGTGGCAATAATAATACTTATTGGGGCTTTGTGAGTTTGAAATATGAGATGTCTGTATAGTACTCAGTAGGATTTGCTATTATTGTTTTTCACACACAAAAAATGTTAAGTAAACAGAAAAAACAAATGGTCAATTCACTAAATGCAATTAACAAATCAACATAAGGGAAATGTTCAAATTTATATTTTTTCCCAAAAATACATTAACTTTTACCAAAGTAGTTTAAAAAATTAATACCCAATGCTAATGAAGATGGAATAAAACCAAAGCATTTTTATTTGATGGCAATAATATTAGAACTATACTTTGGAAAATTGACAGTATATATTATGAGCTATAAAATGTTTAAATTCTTGTTTAATTTGGTAAATTTACTACTTAGATAAAAACATAATTCAAAGAGAGAACATGTTATAAGCTTAATCTTTTTTGCACTATTCATGAGAACCCTATAAAGTCTAAGGCACCCAATCTGTTTATTTATATTCTGGTACAATGATCAAATGTAAATGAATTAATACCAAATACCAGATGATAGTTATCTGCAACCCAATGGCAATTAATAGACTATAGTTATGTGCATGCATGCTCAGTCCCTTCAGTTGTGTTCAACTCTTTGTGACCCTATGGACCGTTGCCCACCAGGCTCTTCTGTCCAAAGGATTCTCCAGGCAAGAATACTGGAGTGGGCTGCCATGCCCTCCTTCCCAATCCAGGGATCTCTTCCCAATCTCTTCCTAATCCAGGGATTGAACCTGCGTCTCTTAAGTCTCCTGCATTAGCAGGTGGGTTCTTTACCACTAGTGCCACATGGGAAGCTCACAGTTATGTATTTTATACCAAAAATTTTAAATTAGATGATCATGTATAGACATTCTTATATAATTTGCAATTTTGTATGCTTTCCACATAATTAGGCCCATATTAAAAGCCTAGAAAACAACACAGAAAATAAAAATAGTTGTTTGTGCTATATATATCTTTCCTTTTCTCCTTTGCTTTTCGTCTCTCTTCTTTTCACAGCTATTTGTAAGGCCTCCCCAGACAGCCATTTTGCTTTTTTGCATTTCTTTTCCATGGGGATGGTCTTGATCCCTGTCTCCCGTACAATGTCACGAACCTCATTCCATAGTTCATCAGGCACTCTATCAGATCTAGGCCCTTAAATCTATTTCTCACTTCCACTGTATAATCATAAGGGATTTGATTTAGGTCATACCTGAATGGTCTAGCGGTTTTCCCGACTTTCTTCAATTTGAGTCTGAATTTGGTAATAAGGAGTTCATGATCTGAGCCACAGTCAGCTCCTGGTCTTGTTTTTGTTGACTGTATAGAGCTTCTCCATCTTTGGCTGCATAGAATATAATCAATCTGATTTCGGTGTTGACCATCTGGTGATGTCCATGTGTAGAGTCTTCTCTTGTGTTGTTGGAAGAGGGTGTTTGCTATGACCAGTGCATTTTCCTTGGCAAAACTCTATTAGTCTTTGCCCTGCTTCATTCCGCATTCCAAGGCCAAATTTGCCTGTTACTCCAAGTGTTTCTTGACTTCCTACTTTAGCATTCCAGTCCCCTATAATGAAAAGGACATCTTTTTGGGGTGTTAGTTCTAAAAGGTCTTGTAGGTCTTCATAATTTGCTATGACCAGTGCATTTTCTTGGCAAAACTCTATTAGTCTTTGCCCTGCTTCATTCCGCATTCCAAGGCCAAATTTGCCTGTTACTCCAGGTGTTTCTTGACTTCCTACTTTTGCATTCCAGTCCCCTATAATGAAAAGGACATCTTTTTTGGGTGTTAGTTCTAAAAGGTCTTGTAGGTCTTCATAAAACCATTCAACTTCAGCTTCTTCAGCATTACTGGTTGGGGCATAGTTTAGGTAATTTAAATGTAGGTGTCCATGTGGCTGGTGGCTACTGATTTGGAAGATGGGCTAAAGCATTACTCATTTGGCTTCATTTCTGTTTTGTTTTGTTTCGTAGTCTCTCAATGTCCGAGATGACCTCATTCATCCGTTTGCCTACATATTCACTGCGAGTCTTCCCCGTCAGGATATAGGTTCTATAAGAGAAGCGGCTTGTTCATCCTCTTTACTGTTACCATCCCAACTCCAGAAACACAGAAGGAGTGCAATAAATGGAGAACAAATAATAGGAGAAAAGGTGAACTTTGAAGGTTACTGAATCTTTACTTTGATAGTTTGGTTAGATCTTATACAGCTATTGCCAAATGTGCTGTGTAACAAAAACACCCCAAACCTCAGTGACTTAAGTAGACATCTTTTCATCTCACAGATCCGTGGGTGACCTGAGGGTTACAGGGCAGTCAGTTCACCCAGGCTGGGCTTGGTGGAGATCAGCCCCACATCCGTGGCTGCCCAGGGTGCCTAACACAGGTGGAGTTGGCAGGGATAGACCTGTTCCAAAGACCACGCACCTCTTCCAAAACCAGAAGCGAGCCTGGGCGCGTTCTTCCCAAGGTGATGGCAGAAGCCCCAAGACTAAGGGGGGCACTCAGACCTGCTGAAGGTGAGGCTTGGAACTGGAACACCTTCACTTTTGCCTCATCTTACTGGCCAGCATAAATCCACGGCGGGACCCAACGTCACGAGGCAGGGGCATGTGCTCCGCACACAGTGGGAGGGCCCAGCAGAATCGCATGGTAAAGGGTGTGGAGACAGGGAGGAGGGCCATTCTTGCCATCTACCTGTATTATTATCACTGTAGCAGTTTGGGCCACAGTAACAGAACACCATCGGTTGGGTGGCTTAAGCCACAAACACTTAGGTCTCACGGTTCTGGGAACTAGGAAGTATAAGATCCAGGCCTCAGCAGATCTGGTGTCTGGTGAGAGCCTACTTCCTGGTTTGTTGGTCTCGCGTGGCAGAAACCGGAAGAGCCAGAGAGAGAAGAAGCAAGCCTTCTTGCATCTTGCGAGGGCACTAATCCCATTATGCAGGCTCCACTCTCAGGAGCCAATTACCTCTCGATGACCTCATTCCCAGACGTCATTATGTTGGGAACTAGAGCCTTACCATGAATTTGAGAGGGATACAAATATTGTCATGTGTGTGTGTTAGTTGCTCAGTCACGTCCAGCTCTTTGTGGTCCCATCGACTGTAGCCCACAAGGCTCCTGGGTCCATGGAATTCTTCAGGCAAGAACACTGGAGTGGGTAGCCTTTCTCTTCTCCAGGGGACCTTCCTGACCCAAGAATCGAACCCATGTCTCCTGCATTGTAGGTGGATTCTTTACCATCTGAGACACCAGGGAAGCCCCCAAATTGTCATAGCACTACCATTAGGCCTTTCGGCTGTCAGCACAGAAACTCAGCTGGAAGACTAGCCTGAGAAAGAGCCCACTGTAAGCCATGCCAAGGACAGACTCGAGCGCAAAGCCAAGGACCCAAGCTTCCACGGGGCCTGGCCTCTGGGAACCGGGCTGGAGCATGCTTGGAGCTCTGAGCCAGCTCTGACCTCTGCAGCTCTGATTGCTTCCGGCCCATCTAGGGCTTTCCAGCCGCTCTAGCAGATGACACCCTTGGCTCCTCGTCCCTGTGTCTCTCCTCCTCCTTCCACCCCTCCTAAGTTTGACTTGATTGCAGCCAGCATGGCCTCCCCAGCCCCTCCTCCCTCCTGACTCTTCAGCCCCTTTGACGTTCGGCCCCGTTCTCCCCGCATGTCTTAGTTCAGACGGTCCAGCAAGGCTCCTGACATCAGGACACACTCCAAACTGTCGCCCAGACCAAGGACTGGCCCTCTTATCTGAGGCCCCTCCGTCTGGACTAATTCCCTGTGGTCTCAGGGTGACGTGGCACAAACGTGCCGGCGAACAACACAGCCCCGTGAAGCGCCTGGCACTCACGGGTCAGCGAAGCGGATGCTCCGCTGGTGCCCTCACAACGGGAGAAGAAACTCGGGTCCATAAGGCCGAGAATATGGCAGGATGTGCGCTGGGCGTCTGCTCTTCTTCCGTTTGTCCTGCACCTTCTCCCCAGGGGAACCCTCCCTCCCCAACTCCATGCAACTCGGGGGGCCAGGGGCTGGCTGTCAGCCACAGCTCCCAGGCCCGGGCCTCCTGCTGTGGGGACCCAGGCCCACCCTCATTTCGTGTTTGTGTCCCCAGGGCCCTGCCGGTAACTCTCCGTATTTCACTCGGCTTAGCGTGGAGGGTTCCTGTTAGTTGAAACCAGGGAATCCTGAGCAGTGTTGTGAGCGTGATCGGGACACAGCTCCCTGAGAATGAGAGGCGCCACCACACTCCACTCTGCCCAATAGTGGCAACAACAGCGGAGGATGAAAGGGAGTGGCCAGCTGCAGCATACAGAAATTCTCTCTTCTGAATTCAACTTTCCCTCTGGCTTTCTTTTAGGATGGAATAGCACGTTTGCTCCCAAGATTTCCCTGACAGTTGGCGCCATCTAACAGGAGGCTGCTGTCAATGTTCAGTTGCTCAGTCGTGTCTCTTTGTGACCCCATGGACTGCAGCACGCCAGGCTCCCCTGTCCTCTACCATCTCCCAGAGTTTACTCGAACTCATATCCATTGCCTCAGCGATGCCATCCAACCATCTCATCCTCTGCCACCCTCTTCCCCTTTTGCTGTCAGTCTTTCCCATCATCAGGGTCTTTTCCAATGAGTCAGCTCTTCACATCAGGTGGCCAAAGAACTGGAGCTTCAGCGTTAGCATCAGTCCTTCCAGTGAATATTCAGGGTTAGAGTGAGTGATTTGAGAGATTCTGCCATTATCAGCCTCCTCTTGTCCCTTCTGTGTAACCTGGAGTCATCAATGATTAATATAAACAGTCTCTCCTACGTGGCCTCAAACTGAGAATGAGCACAACCAAATGAGCACAGCGCTTTTGCCCACTGCTATCCAGGAGTGGGGCTTCCCTGGAAGCTAGTGGTGAACAATCCTCCTGCCAATGCAGGAGACACAAGTTTGATCCCTGGATCGGGAAGATCCCCTGGAGGAGGAAACGGCAACCCACTCCATCCTTGCCTGGGAAATCCCACGGACAGAGGAGCCTGGCATGCCACAATTCAGTTCAGTTCAGTTGCTCAGTCATGTCCAGCTCTTTGCGGCCCCATGAACTGCAGCACACCAGGCTCCCCTGTCCATCACCAACTCCCGGAGCCTACTTAAACTCCTGTCCATCACGTCAGTGATGCCATCCAGCCATCTCATCCTCTGTCGTACCCTTCTTCTCCTGCCTTCAATCTTTCCCAGCATCAGAGTCTTTTCCAAAGAGTCAGTTCTTCGCATCAGGTGGCCAGAGTACTGGAGTTTCAGCTTCAGCATCAGTCCTTCCAATGAATATTCAGTACTGGATCTCCTTGCAATCCAAGGGACTCTCAAGAGTTTTCTCCAACACCACAGTTCAAAAGCATCAATTCTTTGGCACTCAGCTTTCTTTACAGTCCAATTCTCATATCCATACATGACTACTGGAAAAACCATAGCTTTGACTAGACAGACCTTTGTCGGCAAAGTAATGTCTCTGCTTTTTAATATGCTGTCTAAGTTGGTCATAGCTTTTCTTTCAGGGGCAAGCATCTTTTACTATCATGGCTGCAGTCACCATCTACAGTGATTTTGGAGCCCAAGAAAATAAAGTCTGTCACTGTTTCCCCTGTTTCCCCATCTATTTGCCATGAAGTGATGGGACTGGATGCCATGATCTTTCATTTTTTGAATGTTGAGTTTTCAGCTAGCTTTTTCACTCTCCTTCACTTTCATCAAGAGGCTCTTTAGTTCTTCTTCACTTTCTGCCATAAGGGTGGTGTCATCTGCATGTCTGAGGTTATCGATATTTTCCTATGATATTTCTCCGCTACAGTTCATGAGGTGGCAAAGGGTAGGACTGTCAAATACAGTCCTATTAACAACACAATCTGAGAATGAGGAAGACTCTGAAAACCAGATAATGGGACTGCTCCCTCCACTGCGGGTGCTAAGATCTTGCACAAGGTACCGAAATATTTCTTTTTTGCTTTAGGATCATCATCCACACTACCCACAACCGTATCTCACCTAAACCAGGCATCCAGGTTGAGAAATTCTATTGTAAACCCACATAGGGTAATATCAATTACTTATCATAGCATTTCTATTTATCAATAAAATTCATGTTAATTATTGTTGAAAAAAAAGAATGACAGAGGCCAAGCATGGAAAGAATTTTCAACTATCTTATTTCTAATTTGGAAGTAATTATTTCTAATTCACAAATGGTTGGAAATTCTTCTCATAGATCAGGTTTGCATTAGGACTATTTAGGTAGGATAGAAAGGCAGAGGGGACATTAGGGTCACCCAGAGAAAACTGTCTTATGAGTCCTAAGTCTGACTCAGGCCAGCATCTGGAATCACCAAGTAAAAGCTGAGGCTACTGCTATCTCCCAGTGTGTTACCTGAAGAAAGACACAAGGGTGCACAGCCTCACGAGAATCAAAGGAAACATCAGACAGCAAAGTGAGGACTGTTTCGTTCCTTAAAAGGGGAAGTGGGGGGACTGTACTCTTTTAAAATGTTAATATCAGAAAGAAAGAAAGGGCTGTAGAAATATACTAGACTGAATATTCCAGATTGAAGGAGGCTAAAGAGACATGACAGCTTAATGCAATACCTGAAGCTTAGGATGGATCTTAAAGGGGAAAAAAATTCTCTAGAAAGTATAATTAGGTCAACTGATAAAATATAGTCTGTATATAGTCTACTTCCCATACTCCAATTTTGTCAGTTGACTTAATTATACATATATATAATTATATATTATATATAATATATTATATTTATAATATATTATATATATATTATATTTATAATTTACTATATATTATGTTATATTATATATTATATATATATACACATATATATGTATATATAGTATGCTGCTGCTGCTGCTGCTGCTAAGTCACTTCAGTCGTGTCCGACTCTGTGAGACCCCAGAGACGGCAGCCCACCAGGCTCCCCCATCCCTGGGATTCTCCAGGCAAGAACACTGGAGTGGGTTGCCATTTCCTTCTCCAATGCATGAAAGTGAAAAGTGGAAGTGAAGTTGCTCAGTCGTGTCTGTCTGACTCCTAGCAACCCCATGGACTGCAGCCCACCAGGCTTCTCCATCCATGGGATATGCCAGGCAAGAGTACTGGAGTGGGGTGCCATTGCCTTCTCCATACCAAAGCTAGGCAAATACATTATAATAAAAGAAAACTATAGACATAATTCCTAATGAATATTGATGCAACAATCCTCAACCAAATACTAGCAAAA
Organism: Cephalophus harveyi; assembly: GCA_006410635.1. Classification (NCBI taxonomy): domain Eukaryota; kingdom Metazoa; phylum Chordata; class Mammalia; order Artiodactyla; family Bovidae; genus Cephalophus; species Cephalophus harveyi. The sequence continues at coordinate 420,868 of SJYT01010806.1, read as the reverse complement.
ATAAATAAATAGCAAATTAAAAAGACTATACACCACAGCCAACTGGGATTTATTCATGGAATGCAAAGATGGCTCAACATGTGAAAATCTTTTTGAAACAATACACCACTTAACAGAATATAGGGGGAAAAACACATGATGACTTCAACTGACACAGAAAAAACATTTGACAAAATTTAACACCATTTCATGATAAAAAGAAATACTCAACAAACTAAGAATAGAAGGAAACTACCTTATCATAATAAAGGCTATGACTAGAAAGTCAACAGCTGACATTATACTCAATGGTGAAAGACTGAAAGTTTTTTCCTCTAAGATCAGGAACAAAACAAGGATGTATGCTTTCACCACTTCTATTCAACACAGTACTTGAAGTTCTAAACAGAGCAGCTAAGTAAGAAAAAACAGACACCAAAATCGGGAAGGAAGAAATAAAATCACCTTTGTTAATATACTCAATGGTGAAAGACTGAAAGTTTTTTCCTCTAAGATCAGGAACAAAACAAGGATGTATGCTTTCACCACTTCTATTCAACACAGTACTTGAAGTTCTAAACAGAGCAGCTAAGTAAGAAAAAACAGACACCAAAATCGGGAAGGAAGAAATAAAATCACCTTTGTTAGTAGAAAACCATAATGATTCCATTAAAAAAGACTGTTCAGTTCAGTTCAGTTGCTCAGTCGTGTCCGACTCTTTGCGAGTCCATGAATCGCAGCACGCCAGGCCTCCCTGTCCATTACCATCTCTCGGAGTACACTCAGACTCACATCCATCGAGTCAGTGATGCCATCCAGCCATCTCATCCTCGGTCGTCCCCTTCTCCTCCTGCCCCCAATCCCTCCCAGCATCAGAGTCTTTTCCAGTGAGTCAACTCTTCGCATGAGGGGGCCAAAGTACTGGAGTTTCAGCTATAGCATCATTCCTTCCAAAGAAATCCCAGGGTTGATCTCCTTGCAGTCCAAAGGACTCTCAAGACTGTTAGAGCTAATCAATGAATTCAGCAGTTGCAGGATATAAAAATCAACACCCAAAGAAATCAGTTGCATTTTTATAGACTAACAATGAACAATCCAAAAAGGAAAGTATGAAAACAATTCCATTTACAATAGCATCAGAAAGAATAAAATACTTTAGAATCAACTTCATCAAAGAGGTAAAAGAAACTTATATAGTAGAAACTACAAAACATTGCTGAAAGAAATGAAAGAAGACACAAATATATTGAAAGACCCTGTGTTCATGAACTGGAATGCATGATATTGCTAAGGTGTCAAAGCTACCTAAAGTAATCTAGAGATGTAATGCAATCTCTATCAAAATGCCAATGGCATTTTTTTAAGAAATAGAAAAATCCACCTTAAAATTCATACAGAATCTCAAGAAATCCTGAGCAATCAAAAAAAACCTTGAAAAAGAAGCACAAAGTGAGAAGTCTCACACATCCTAATTTCAAAGCATATTACACAACTACAGTAATCAAAACAGTATGGTACTGGCATAAAGACAGACATATAGAATGACAAAATAGAAGAGAAGGCCTGGAAACAGACCCTTGTATATATGGTCAAATGGCTTTCAACAAGACTGTCAAGACCATTTATGGGGAAAGGACAGTCTCTTCAAGAAATGGCTGTGGGAAAACTGGATGTCCAAATGCAAAAGAATGAAGTTGGATGCTTACCTTATACTGTAAATAAAAATTAACTCAAATGTATCAAAAATCGAAACAAAAGAGCTAAAACTACAAAAACCCTCAGTATAAAACACAGGGGGAAAGCTGTATGACATTGGATTTATCAATATTTCCTTGAACATGACACCAAATGAACAGGCAACAAAAAAACAAAAAAAAAGGATACATTGGTTACATCAAAATTTAACATTTCTGTGCATCAAAGGACACAGTCAACAGAGTGAAAAGGCAACTTGCGGTAGAGGAGAAAATATTTTCAAATCATACATCTGATAAGGGGTTCATATCCAGAATACATGAGGAATTCCTGCAACTCATCAACAAGAAAACAAACCACCTGATTGAAAAATGCCCGTGACTAGACATTTTTCCAAAGAGGATATGTTGTTGCTGTTGTTTGGTTGTCAAGTCATGTCTGATTCTTTGCGACCCCATAGACTCAGCACACCAGGCTTCTCTGTTCTTCACTGTCTCCCAGAGCTTGTTCAAATTCATGTCCATTGAGTCGGTGATGCTATCCAACCATCTCATCCTCTGTTATCCCCTTCTCCTCCTGCCTTCAATCTTTCTCAGCATCAGTGTCTTTTCCAATGAGTCGGCTGTTTGCATCAGGTGGCCAAAGGATTGGAGCTTCAGCTTCAGCATCAGCCATCGCAGTGAATATTCAGGGTTGATACACAAATGAACAGGCGTATGGAAAGATGCTGAACATCACTATTAGGAAAATCCAAATCAAACCACAACGAGATAACAGCTCACACAAACAAGTTAGGTTGGCTACTAAGTAAAAGGAAAAAAATAAGTGTTGGTGAAAAAGGGTTCTAATTTTTCCAATTTTCCAGTGTTTTTATAAAACCCTCAGAACAAAACACAGGAAAATTGGAAAAATTGGAGCCCTTGTGCACTGTTGATGGGAATATACAATCATATACCCTCTATGGTGAAAGTATAGCAGTTCCTCCAAAAATCAAAAATACAAGTACCATACGATACAGCAAGTCCACGTTCAGATATATATTCAAAAGAATTGAGAGCAAGATCTCAAAGAAATATTTATGTACCCATGTTCACAATGGCACCCCACTCCAGTCCTCTTGCCTGGCAAATCCCATGGACAGAGGAGCCTGGTGGGCTGCAGTCCATGGGGTCGCTAGGAGTCAGACAGGACTGAGCGACTTCACTTTCACTTTTCACTTTCATGCATTGGAGAAGGAAATGGCAACCCGCTCCAGTGTTCTTGCCTGGAGAATCCCAGGGACGGGGGAGCCTGGTGGGCGGCCGTCTCTGGGGTCGCACAGAGTCGGACACGACTGGAGGGGCTCAGCAGCAGCAGCATGCTCATAAGAGCCTTTTTCACAATAGCCAAGAGGTGAAAGCAACCCAAATGGCCAACGAGGAATAAATAAATTTAAAAACTGTGGTATATCCATACAATGAGCTATTATTCAGCTTTATAAAAGAAGGCAGTTCTGGCCCACATTACAATATGGAAGAACCTTGAAGACAGTATGCATGATATAAGCCAGTCACGAAAGGTCAACTCGTGTGTGATTCCACTTCTTAGAAACAGAAAGTAGAATGGTGCTTGCCAGAGGCTGGGGTCCGCGGAGAGAAAACAGGAAGTTGTTTCAGTTTTGCAAGATGAAAAAAATCTGGATGTGAATGTGTGAGTATACTTACTGAACTGCAATTTCAAAATGGTTCACATAATAGATTTTATATGTATTTTACAATCAAAAAATTTTTTTTCAAAAGCCAGTCTCATCACCTCAGTTAAAATTTGGATGGTGGTTCATGCAAAAAGGCAGTCTTTTCAGGTCTCCCAGCACGGAGTCGTTGTCTGGAAGGAATTTTGCTCACTAGACAAGGTGTTACTCTCAGGTCTTTAAAGCACAGTTGAGGTTTTCTCTTTCTCCACAGCAAGGGCAGAAAGATGGCAATAACGTGTGTACGTGTGCGTGTGTGTGTGTGTAAGTGCATTCTGCAAACGGTAACGTTCTGTCCAGATGGAGAAGCCCATTATATGCTATTGCGCTCACAGTAACCACGGAGGGAGCCAGGAAGGTTGTGCCATATCTGTTACACGTGGGGTTAGACCAGGGTTTCCCTGTCTCAGTTCAGGCAGCTCAGTCGCTCAGTCGCGTCTGACTCTTTGTGACCCCGTGGACTGCAGCACGCCAGGCTTCCCTGTCCATCACCAGCTCCCGGAGCCTACTGTCTCGGCAGTGTTGATATTTGGAGCAGAAGGATTCTTCGTTGNCTCAGTCGCGTCTGACTCTTTGTGACCCCGTGGACTGCAGCACGCCAGGCTTCCCTGTCCATCACCAGCTCCCGGAGCCTACTGTCTCGGCAGTGTTGATAATTGGAGCAGAAGGATTCTTCGTTGCGCGGGCTGCCCCGTGCAGCGTAAGATGTTTAGCAGCATCCCTGGCTTCTAACCACTAAAGGCCAGCAGCAGCCATCCCCCACCCAGTGACGACAACCCAAAATGTCTATAGACATTGTCAGATGTCCTCCGGGCGATAGAATCACCCCCATTTGAGAACCACAGCTTCAGAGGATCTGAGTCAAGGTCACATGCTATCGACACGTAAACCTGCATCTTTTGATTCCTAATCTCCCATTCCTGTATGACACGGGGTTATTCTCACTTAAGGTCCCTCCAGAGACCCCCACCACATACACACCTTTCTCTGCCCTGCTCCATCCCAGGGACCATGCCACTGGTTCTCTGGCCCACTGCTCCAGGTGGTTAGGCCACCAGTGGGAGGTACTGTGAGGGGGTGGCGGGGAGGAGAGAGGTCAGAGTATTTATCCCCCTCCTTGGCTTCCCTCCCTGCACAGGGGGCTCTGACCGTGACTCTACCAGGCTCAGGGGGCATCACAGCCCCGCCTCTGCCCAGGTAGGCGTGGGGACATGGACAGCTCCCATCACCCCCGCCACCATATTGTGCCCTCCCTCCAACATTTGCTTGACCTCTGCCTGCCTCTAACCATAGACCTTTCATTCATTTATTTCTAGTTAGACCTTTTTGCCTGGGCCATGTGTTTCCTACCTGTTGAAGTCACTAACACCAAACTCTGGACGAGAACTCAAATCCATCACTAGCACACTGCAGCTGTTCGCCAGTGCCTGGCCTTCCCGCTAGCTTTCTGCTGCCTGCCTCCTGCCCTCCTCGCTCCGAAACCTCCTAATCCCAGGTCTCTAATGCTCTTACAGTGTTCTTCTCTCCCCACCTTCGGTTATTTCTGTCCTGTCTTATCTCCTCCACTGGACTTGGGGGTTTGGGAGGAAAAAAAGAGAGGGATTTTATCTCCATGAAAATGAAATTATATTTTGTGTAGTTGCCCGGTTTTCTCCTATATTTAATGAAATTAAAATATTTTTAGAACTTTTTTTATGACTTTGATAGATCGTTTTAGAGCAGTCTACAAAACTTTAAGTTTTAGAACCTTCATAAATGCATCACCATTTGGCCTTCATGGAGAAAGTCCTCTAGGTTCACCCTATACAGTTGTTGTTCAGTCGCTAAGTCGTGCCCGACTCTCTGTGACCCCATGGACTGTAGCACCCCAGGCACTCCCATCCTTCACTATCTCCCAGAGTTTGCTCAAACTCAAGTCCATTGAGTCAATGATGCCATCCAACCATCTCATCCTCTGTCACCCCCTTCTCCTCCTGCCCTCAATCTTTCCCAGCATCAAGGTCTTTTCCAATGAGTCAGCTCTTCACATCAGGTGGCCAAAGGATTGGAGCTTTAGCTTCAGTATCAGTCCTTCCAATGAATATTCAGGACTGACTTCCTTTAGGATTGACCAGTTTGATCTCCTTGCAATCCAAGGGACTCTCAAGAGTCTTCAGCACCACAATTCAAAATTCACTGGCACTCAGCTTTCTTTATGATCCAACTCTCACATCTGTACATGACTTATGAAAAAACCATATAAGGACCTTTGTCAGCAAAGTGATGTCTTCGATTTTCAGTCCACTGTCTAGTTTTGTCATGGCCAGGACACCCTGCAGAGCTGGGTGGTTTATTGCCAGATGGTGATTCACCGACTGACCCCTGGCACTTATCACAGCTCTTAAGGGGCCAAGGAAGAGGCTTTCCTTAGTCTGAGTAGTCTTGGTACCCCTGGGTCTTAGGTTGGTGACTTTGGGGTGTTTCCTTGGATCCTCAGAACTGAAGAGCGGTTCCCATCAAATCATTGTCCATTCTGTGGCAACCAAACTGAGTGTGTGCTGGATTCTGTGGTCAAAACACCTTGTGGACATTTCATTCTAGTGTAATCTGACTGAAATGTATTCCCTACCCCTCCACCCCTACTCGGCAAATTTGTAATGTGTGAATAAATAGGCCAAAATTCCACAAGAAATGAGTGTTTAACCATCAATCTGTGGAAATGAAGTGAGGAGATGGTTCAGTTCAATTCAGTCGCTCAGTCGTGTCTGACTCTCTGCGAGTCCATGAATCGCAGCACGCCAGGCCTCCCTGTCCATCACCAACTCTTGGCCCTGCGGCTGATGACTGCCGTGCAGCCCAGGACCCGAGTCCTCCAGGACCCCTCTGGCCCTGAGAGACCTCGGCGCCACAAAGGCAGCAATCCACGGTACAGGGGAGCTGGACACGGAGAAAGCATTTCTGGGTTACTCGGGGCCAGCCTCAGGCTAAGGCTTCAAAAAGGGTGGGGGTCTGAGGAAAAAGGGGTTTTGTGTAATACAGGCAGTGCCTTTATGAACATGGGGCATCTCAGACACATGTGCTCGCACCACACACACGCACATACAGGTATGAACACACACACCCTATCTCTATATCCCTTGACAGCCTGTTTTTTTAATGCATTTATTTATTTTTGGCTGTGCTGGGTCTTCATGGCTGTACATGCATTGCGGTGCACCTTTGTCTAGCTGCGGTGAGCAGGGGCCGGTCTCTAGTTGTGGGGCACGGGCTTCTCATTGCAGTGGCTCCTCTTGCCGAGCACAGGCTCTAGAGCAGGTAGGCTCCGTAGCTGTGGCTCACGGGCTTAGCTGCCCCACGGCACGTGGCATCTTCCCAGACCAGGGATGGAACCCGTGCCTCCTGCACCGGCAGGTGGATTCTCAACCCCTGGACCACCGAGGAAGTTCAACACCTGTTTGGGTTTTGGTTTTTTTTTTAACTTTTTATTTTTTACTGGGCATAGCCAATTAACTGGAGAAGGAAATGGCAACCCACTCTAGTATTCTTGCCTGAGAAACCCCATGGACAGAGGGGCCTAGAAGGTTACAGTCTATGGGGTCACAAAGAGTCAGACCGAGCAACAATCGCCAGTGATCAATGTGGCGGTAGTTTCAGGAGAACAGCAAAGGGCCTCAGCCACACACATACATGTACCCACTGTCCCCCAAACTCCCCTCCCATCGAGGCCTTGACAGCCTATTTTGAATCCCTTCTTTTGAGGCCAGGATCTGCCTCTGCCTTCGGCGATCCTGTAAATGCCGCAGGAGCCAGGACATGGCACGGTTCCCAGCGTCCCCTGGGAACATTCCGTAACTAGCTTTTGGCTATAGCTCTGGCTATCAGATGGCCCTCTCTAATGTGGACAAATGAAAACCAGCTCGATGGCCACTGAGGACCACACGTGGTAGGTTTACAGTGTTGACTTCAGCTTCTCCACTTCCTGTGGTTTCAAGGTCACTGGGTGGTAACTAGGTAGCTCTTCTGATATCTTGCCCTACATTTTCCCTCTGACCTGATAAACACCTGCCCTGACAGGCACTGACACTCTGTCAGATCTGCATTTCCATTTGCATCCGACACCCCTACTAGCATGTGGCAGCTGCAGCTCAAATTCTGCATGTCCCAAGATTGAAATCACATTTTCTCAAAAGCCTGCTCTCCACTCCTTATCCCCTTACATCCCTTCCTCATCATGAGGGTGCCCAAACTACAAACATGGGCATCAGCCTTTCATCTTCGATTCTGGCTCTCCTGCCTGAGCAAGTTGGCCTCCAGGGTATTTGGGGTCCTTCCTCCTGTTCTCATCGAGAGGCCTCACAGGCAGCATCTGGGCCAGAATGAGAGCTTGGCTGCTCCCCTCCCCCAACACTCCTGCCACAATGCCTTCTCAAGTGCAAATGTGAGCAGTCACTCCCCAGCTTTGTATCCTTTAGTGCCCCTGAACCATTATACATTCAAAAAGAAGTCCAATTCCTTGCCAAAGCCTGCTAGTCTTAATTAGAAGTCTTTGTTCCTTCACTCTCATCCCCGGCCATAAAAATACTCTTGTGTTCTTTCACGATTACAAGCCAGGCCATTCTCACTCCAGACCTTGCAGGCTTACCGTGTCACCATGTCACATCCTGCGATTACTGACTTTCTTGTTTCCACCCCCAAGAACCCGGTGTGCTTCAAGACAAGGGTCACATCTTGTTCACCGTGGTATCCTTTGCACTGTGCTTTGCACACAGTGGGCATCCAACAAAATGTTCGTTGAATGAATGAATGCTTGACAGGCAATACTGCATCAAGGGCTATGACACAAGAATACTGGTGGCACAGACAAGTCTCAGGGAAGCCCTGAGCCCCTTTAGAACTCTGTGGTTATCAACTAACAGCTTCAGAATTATCCTTTCCGGTACAGACTTACACTGGGTTTATTAGATTGTCAGCATATATGCCATTTAAAAAATGAAGTGTTATTAACCAGAGGCATTGCTCTACTCTCTCTCCATTTTTTTTAACTTTTTTTTTTTTTTGGAGAAACTATTAACCCACTTAAAAGACTAATCAAAAACCACTTCTTCTGCACAAATGGCTGTTTGGGGCTGTGCAATTTACCTGAGGATATTCATCTAATGACACACGTTCAGACACCTGCATGCAGAACTTACTTTCAGGACCTCCCACGACACTCCTCACATTAGTTCTTTTTTTCTTCTTTTAGCTTTCTCACGGCAGAGCCGCACAGGATAACCGAAAATGCTTTGCCTGGCAACTTTCAAGAGTGAAAACCCAGGCCTAAGAGAACACAATGGTTTCGAAGTGCCCAGATAAGATTCAGTTCCTAATCTTCATAGGTGAGATACCAATGGTCCCTGCACGTGAAATCTGCTCACTCCTAGAGTCTTAATACCTAAAGTATTTTTGCACTACACAAACTGCGGAAATAAAAAAAAGTTAGCCCACTTCCCTTGGAAAACTCATCTCCCAAGAGCTATTAGCGAGGTAAAATGAACCACGTCATTCCTGGTCATAATGCAGAGGTTTCTGCACCTGGCTTACAATCAAGCCAAATTAAAGAATAAAATAAAATCCCACTGGCTCCAAAAGCACTGCAGATGGTGATTGCAGCCATGAAATTAAAAGACGCTTACTCCTTGGAAGGAAAGCTATGACCAACCTAGATAGCATATTCAAAAGCAGAGACATTACTTTGCCAACAAATGTCTGTCTAGTCAAGGCTATGGTTTTTCCAGTGGTCATGTATGGATGTGAGAGTTGGAGTATAAAGAAAGCTGAAGGCCGAAGAATTGATGCTTTTGAACTGTGGTGTTGGAGAAGACTCCCTTGGACTGCAAGGAGATCCAACCAGTCCATTCTGAAGGAGATCAGTCCTCGGTGTTCATTGGAAGGACTGATGCTAAAGCTGAAACTCCAGTACTTTGGCCACCTCATGCGAAGAGTTGACTCATTGGAAAAGACCCTGATGCTGGGAGGGATGGAGGGCAGGAGGAGAAGGGGACGACAGAGGATGAGATGGCTGGATGGCATCACCGACTCGATGGACATGAGTTTGTGTGAACTCCGGGAGTTGGTGATGGACAAGGAGCGTGCTTCAATTCATGGGGTCGCAAAGAGTGGAACACGACTGAGCGACTCAACTGAAATGAACTGAACTGGCAAAGCAGGAGCCTGACCTGTGGGGCGGGGCCACCAGAGGAGGGGCGGATCGGGGGCAGGGCCAACACGGGAGGAGGCGGGGCTGATCCGGGGGCGTGGCCAACGCAGGAGGCGGGCGGACCCCTGAGGGCGGGGCCAACGCAGGAGGCGGGGCCTAGCGGGAACCCGCGAAACCGCTGCTCGCGTGGCTGCCGGGCCTCCTCAGCCGCTACCCAGCGCCGCGGCGGCCAGGGGCCGAAGTCGCCGTTCGCGTCCCTCTGGCCGCACAAGTTATTGCCATCCGTTTTAAATGTGTCCCCTGCTTTATCTGTCCCGAACCTCCACAGCAGTCTCCGGTCTGTCGCCTCAGCCGAAGCCCCACGCTTCCTCCCCAGCCGCCGCCGCTGCCTGCGTGAGACGGACCCGAGCCGGAGCGCGGGGAGGGAGACCAAGGCTGCGCTAGGGAGCGGAGAGAACGGAGAGCGTTAGGACACGTGAGGCGCCTCGGCCAGTGGCGGGGTGCCTGGAGGGCGGCGGGGCGGGGCGGGGGCGGGGCCGCGCGCTGGGGGCGGGCTGTCTCTTATACACATCTAGATGTGTATAAGAGACAGCATACACCCCAAAGAGGAGCTGTTCCGGGCTTCTCTGCTCACGTTCCTCTCCCCACAGCAGACCTGGTGGGCTTCCTGCAAGAAGAGCACCCTGATGGCCCTTGTGCTTTTCCAGCACAAATACAAGTGTCGGTTTCTTCCTGCCAGTGCACGTGACGCTGGCCCCCAGAAGGAGAGTCCGCACGCCAATCCCTGCCTGTGACTGCACCCTTATCTGGGGAAGGGTCTTTGTGATGTAGGGTCAAACATGAGGAGACGAGGACACTCTGGGTTCTTGTGGCCTTAATCCAATGGCAGGCAGTCCAGTAGAGACCCACCTCAAAGAGGTGCCAGAGCCCCCAAAGTTGGCGGGCCAGAAGGGACTCCCCAACAAGAGCCTCTGGAAGAGGCATACCCCTGCCCCCACCCTGATTTTGGACTCTGGCCCCAGACCTGTGAGAACAGATCTCTGTTGTTTCAGGCACCAGGCACCGTCTGCGATCGTTTATTGCGTCTGTCCCAGGAAGTGCCAACGCCCCTTTCCCATACAGAAAGCAGGCCCATCAGCTGCTCTGCCCTTCTCCTCCTGGTCCTGCAGCCCACACAGCGTCGCCAAGCCTTTCCCAAGGCTGCCTGGTATTTGGCAGCGTGGATAGATGGCGGCCTCTTCATCAGCCCTGATGATGTTGGAATCACCCCACGCTTCCTGCCCTTGCCTGCCAGGCGGCACGGAATGCATGTGTGCAGGCTCAGTCATGTCAAACTCTTTGCAGCATCATGGACTGTAGCCCGCCAGGCTCCTCTGTCCATGGGGATTCTCCAGACAAGAATACTGGAGTGGGTTGCCATGCCCTCCTCCAGGGGATCTTCCTGATCGAACCTACATCTATGTCTCCTGCATGGGCAGGCGAGTTCTTTACCACTAGCACCACCTGGGTAGTCCTGGCACTAAATAACCCCGAGTGAAGTTGCTGGAGACTGCAGGTATGTCAGCGAGGCTCACAGCTGAGTGCACCTGCGACCTTGCTCAGGCCGGCTAAGTTGCCCTTGGAGCTATTCCATTTCACACCCGGGAGAGACACAGCTGAAAAGAGATTGCCTTTTAACCCTTGGCCTTCCTCTTCTTTCTTCTTGGTGTGTAGGTGTGACAGCTGGAGCCCCTGCAGCCTTTTCTCTGTCTGTGAGGATGGACACTAAGGCTAAGAATGGCAGATCAGAAACACAGATGGAGCCTGGGGCCTTTGAGGAGCTGTGCACCAGCCTCCAACGGCCCCCGTGGTCTGACCTCCGGCGAAGGGGAAAAGATAAGCGCTTACTGTGTATAAACTGTTGTACTAGCAGGCGAACCTATGAGACACGAGTTTGGTGAGTCCCTTTGGGGGCTGTCACCATTTTCCTGCCCACTGTCTCAGAATTCCACCTGCTGACCAGCACTCAGCCCCCGAGAGGCAGGCTCTCCCTTCTGTGGTCACTCAGCACTCCAGCCAGCCCACCTGACAGAGGGTGGGCAACCCATGGGGGCTGGGGAGACTAGCCTGGGCGGCCTCTGGACACACATGTGTCCTTCCTGTCCAGCACAGTTGGGAAGGGGTGGGGCTGAGGTCGGGCTGGGGCTCAGGGAGGCGACAGGGACTGAATGAAGCCACGGCCTCAGTTTTGTAGCTGGAAGCTGGTGTCTTGATCCCACGTCTCCAGTCCTGTCTCGTTTCTTCATTAGCTTTGACCTCAGTGGGAGGGGAGGTCTGACCCATCACTGCCTGAAGCGTCCCCGCCCCTTGCTCAGTACCGGAGGAGCCTGCTGATCCAGCCTGGGTCCTGGGAAGCAGGCAACCCCCTTGGGAGGGAGGGAACCCTGCTGCCCGGTACCCTGTGTCTCCCAAGGCCACACTGGACCCTCCGTGGAAGCAAAAAATAATTGGTTGGGAGGATAACGGGGTGGGAGGTAGGGCTGCTGAGTTGTAGAGACGGGGGAGCGAAGCTGGGGTCGGAGACCATGGTGGCCCCGGAGGGGACAGGCAGGGACACAGCAGGCCCTCCTTGCATCTGTGAGGCCTCCAGCCTCATGCTTTTGCTCGTCTGGGACGAGATCCTCCAGGTCCCGGGGAAGCTGACGTCCAAGCCCATCCACGAGCTGAGAGTGATGTCATGAAGGGCTGGCGGGAGTAGGGGTTCCCTCCTCCACACGGGGAACCCATCATGGGTCTGGGGACGCAGTGCTGGATGCAATGGAGCCTCCCAAGGGAGGGGATAGACTTTGACCAAATTGCTATGAAAGCGACAGGCTCTTCCTCGAGAACGGCTGTGTTGCACTGGCTGCCACGTGTGTGTCCACATGTGTGCCCACGTGAGGAGGAGATCTGTTCCCTGGGCTGGGCTTCTGGGAAGAGAGTCCAAGGCGGGGATCTGGGTGAGAGCAGTCTGTCAGGAAGAGAAACCAAGAGAGACAGTGCGGGCGGGGCAGAGGGCCAGAAGGTGCGGCCCAGGGACGGCCAGGGTGCTAGGTGCCTCCCGCGGGGTGCTCAGGGGCAGTGAGGTCTGCCCAGGGCTCGCCAGAGCTGGGGGCAGCAGGTGGACCCTCGCCAACCCCCAGGACTTATGTGTCTGTGCGCATGGACCATGTGCGTGCCCAGTGGCCAGGAGACCCCTCATGGTGAGGTCCGAGGGAAGAGGCCGCTCTCTTGCTCAGGTCCACTTGCTCCCCACATGCAGGCTGCCCACTGCCCACTCAGGACCAGAGCTGGACCGGGGCAGCTGTGATTTCCAGAGAAAGAGAAAGGCCCTCGAGAGGCCCCAGCTGGCCCCGAGCCTCCTCCTCCGTCCACCTCCCATCTGCTGCCCGCTTGCTGCCCAGGGATCAGGTTTGGTCCTGGGGGCGGGTGAGCTGGCTGAGCACGCACAGAGGGCCTGGGTTAACACCCAAGTCCTCTGAGTGGCGCCCCAAATTCTTTGTGGCGGTCAGGTCGACAGCTGGACAGAGCGCCTGCCAGTCCACTGGCACGTGGAGCCTGGAGTCACTGGGGCTGGCTGGCAGCTCTGGCCAGGCCTCATCCCGGCCTCGGAAGCCCCTGTCCAGGCGTCTCAGCAGGGACCCTCCGGCTGGGGAGGAGGGCAGTGAATGGACTGGGCTTAATGCTTGGGGAGAACGGTTTGCCCTCCGGAGGGACTCTCTGGGGCTCTCAAATACTATTATTGTCCTGGGTGGCGGCGGCGGCGACGGCTGTGACTGTGCTGCGTTTGCATACGGGTTGGGGGGCGTATGTTTTTGCTTCAGGTGGAGGTCTGGAGCGTTTCAGAATCACCCCAGACATCCTCGCTCCCTGAGTTGAGTGTGGGAAGGGGAAAAAAGGTTGTGACGTGCATCTTTCAAGATGCCAAGAGCATGGTACAAATGTGCGTTTACTTGTTTCTGCTTTAAGTTTTGAGCGCCAGATAATGCAGACGAAGAAAACAGGGAGAATCTGAATTTTGGGTTGCCGGTGGGTGTCACATCACAATCCTGGGTCTCTTAACCATATAAAGGAAGAAAGTCGTGACGGTATTGATGAAAACTATCAAGTCATAGTTAAATTGTCTAAATACTTATGAAACTGCATTTTGGTTTATTTGATGTTTCACAGTCTAAAAATTGAGGAGCTTAACTGATTCTGCTTGATGTTTCCCAGGAATCACCCAAAGCAGGGAAAAGTGGAAAAAGTTCAAAAGAAGGACAAGACGTAATAGACTCAGAGGTAACTATTCTTAAATATTGTTTCCATTTTTTTCATAAACACCATTTTAGGGCAGGAAAACTGAGGGTGGGAAAATCTAGGCTCTTCTGAAATGTTTCCCTGTATGAGATCTTTTACTCGTGTTGCACATAGCCCTCCATTTTAGTTATTTGGGTTTGTATTATTTGTCTTGGGGGAAATAAGAATGTTTTCAGGCCAGTTGTGTACCTCTGGTGCAGCTGGTATATTCAAGTTCACCATCCCACCCCCGCCACCACCACCGCCTGAAATCTGGCAGCCCTGCTGTGGAGCCTGGCGTCAAGGACTCTTTCAAGCCTGGGCTCAGGTTCCTCTCAGTGTTCCCGTCCTCCCTCTTCTTTTGCAAGGGGCCAGGTCTGGCTCTCAGCTGCCCTGGTGGCTCAGTGGTTAAAAATCTGCCCGCAATGCAGGAGACGCAGGATCGATCCCTGGGCTGGGAAGATCCCCTAGAGGAGGAAATGGCAACGGCTCCAGTATTCTTTCGGGGAAAATCCCATGGCCAGAAGAGCCTGGTGGGCTATGTGGGTGTCACATCACAATCCTGGGTCTCTTAACCATATAAAGGAAGAAAGTCGTGACGGTATTGATGAAAACTATCAAGTCATAGTTAAATTGTCTAAATACTTATGAAACTGCATTTTGGTTTATTTGATGTTTCACAGTCTAAAAATTGAGGAGCTTAACTGATTCTGCTTGATGTTTCCCAGGAATCACCCAAAGCAGGGAAAAGTGGAAAAAGTTCAAAAGAAGGACAAGACGTAATAGACTCAGAGGTAACTATTCTTAAATATTGTTTCCATTTTTTTCATAAACACCATTTTAGGGCAGGAAAACTGAGGGTGGGAAAATCTAGGCTCTTCTGAAATGTTTCCCTGTATGAGATCTTTTACTCGTGTTGCACATAGCCCTCCATTTTAGTTATTTGGGTTTGTATTATTTGTCTTGGGGGAAATAAGAATGTTTTCAGGCCAGTTGTGTACCTCTGGTGCAGCTGGTATATTCAAGTTCACCATCCCACCCCCGCCACCACCACCGCCTGAAATCTGGCAGCCCTGCTGTGGAGCCTGGCGTCAAGGACTCTTTCAAGCCTGGGCTCAGGTTCCTCTCAGTGTTCCCGTCCTCCCTCTTCTTTTGCAAGGGGCCAGGTCTGGCTCTCAGCTGCCCTGGTGGCTCAGTGGTTAAAAATCTGCCCGCAATGCAGGAGACGCAGGATCGATCCCTGGGCTGGGAAGATCCCCTAGAGGAGGAAATGGCAACGGCTCCAGTATTCTTTCGGGGAAAATCCCATGGCCAGAAGAGCCTGGTGGGCTATAGTCCCTGGGGTCGCAGAGAGTCAGCCATGAGTAAAGCGACTGAGCATGCTCACAGGCAGCTCTGTCTCAGCAGCTCGTCCTCCCCTCCTCCCATCACCCTTGCTTTCTGGGTGCAGACTTTGCTGGGTTTTTCCCTGTAAGTGTCCTGTCCCGTTAGCCTCTGTCCCCGACAGTGTTGGTATATTTTGGGTTTTCTGGTATTGCTATTTTTGTGCGATCGTCTGTCATCTTTTACATTGTTTTTCTTTGTATTGGCCAGTTCTGAATTCTTTCGCTTCTTTCCTTTGGGCTTATTGAGGAGTGCTTCGTGGGGACTGTGTCTGCCTGGTGGGAGTGTGCTTTGAGGGCATCTACAGAGCCAGTGCTTGGCTTCACCTTTTCTTCCTTGTGACCGGTTGAGCTAGAGCATCTTGGGCTGAGGGTCTGGGAGCCGCACGGACCTAGGCAGAGCTAATGGGTTGTTTTGAATCCTTGGTAGCAGAGATGCTTAATTCGGTGTCATAGTTCTCCAGAGCTGGGCTGTTTAGGTCCCTAGTCTTATCAACAATGACAGTAATTTACAAGTGTCAGACCCTTTCCTATAAGCCAAATTAGAATCGAGTTCAGTGCTGTCTGGGAAATAAGTAAACAGGCCATTATGTGCAGTAGCCTTTTTTTTTTTTTTTAATAAATATAGCCCCAGGTTATCTTTTCCTTACCATTTGGTACATTCTAAGTCTCCCTCCTCTTTAGGAGGTGGTTTACTCCAGCAAATCTGTTGCCCTCCCCAAAGCAGAAAACAGAAATCCGAAAGGTTCCTTAAATACCAGTATCCTTGTGCCAGTCTCCCCTGCCCTTCCTTTACAGCCGACAGTCACGTTCCACTGTGGCATTCTTGCACTGGACTTGGCTTACTTCCGTGTCAGTCTTTTGACTAAATTAAGTGAAATTTAGCTGCTCTGCGAAGGTATATGCCTTTTCTTTTCCCTGTTTTGGTTTGTTGATCTTTCATTAAAACTGCTTAGTCTTCCTAGTGCTGCCCCAAACCTTTCTTGCTCACGTACCTGTCTCTGTTTGGGTTGCACACACACAGATCAGTGCGTATGGTTCATTTATTCCTTTTTTAATGAAAAGAACCTGACTGTAAGGATGGAAAATGTTAAGTTTGAATCTGGAAAACAACAACAACTTCTCAGCCACTCAGAGCCACTCCTAGTCAAGTGCCTGTTTAAGGTGGACTGGGTGCTTACACGGCCCGTGGCTTAAGAGGCTTGAGGTGTGGCCTGCAGTGTCCTGAGTGTGATGCCCCACGTGTCTTTTTGTACTTTTTCTAGCGCTCCTGTCTAAGAGCTGGAGCTACAGAGCTTGAAATTCCCACTGAAAAGTACTGAAATGATGGGCCCTTCACTGCTTCCTCCTCAGGATCCCAGAGGCAACATGGCGTATTAAGCCTGACACTTGGCAGGTCCTGTATATTTCGCAGGAGCACTAGCCGAGGCTCTTCCGCTCCTCTGAACTCTGGGTTGGCCATTGCTTTCCTGCTGTTGCCTCTCTCCCCTCTGTATTCTTGTCCATCTTCACTTCTAGTCCCACCCCCTTAGGCAGTGTGATTGACTCACACAGGTGAATGAAACCATCGCACAGTCTCTTCCTCTCCTGTCTGCCGGTGTTACTTTGAGCTGGAATGTTTTAACCTGAACGGTTCACATGGGTTTATAGTTTTCCACGGGCTTCCCTGGTCGCTCAGTCAGTAAAGAATCTGCCTGCAGTGCAGGAGACCCGGGTTCGATCCCTGGGTTGGGAAGATCCCCTGGAGAGGGAAATGGCAACCCACTCCAGTATCCTTGCCTGGAAAATCTCATGGACAGAGGAGCCTGGTGGGCTGCAGTCCGTGGGGTCGCCAAGAGTCAGACACGACTAACACTTACTTACAGTTTCCCACGCTGCTTTTCGAACCTTTCAGACGTCACATCACTTCACGGTCGGCATTGGCTCAGGTTACCCTGCAGACACACCTCCGTTAGGACAGTTAGCACATCCTGGACCTCATAGCTCGAGGGGTACAGAGCAGGTGTTCGTCCAGGGCAGACAAGTCATCCCGACCAAGAACACGTAAAAGAACTTGGCTGGCAGCTGACTCAGTATACCAGCCACTTCAAGTGTGGGCAAAGGTCTTTATACAAAGTCCTGGCTGGCGACAATCTGGCCTCAAGAAAAACAAAGGAGCTGGTGGCTAGCATCACAGACTGCTTTGGTTAGAATGGGGGCCATTTAACAGCATGAGTCTTTAGCAAGAAGGTAAAGTCCTGCAGGCAGGACAAGTGTGGCTAGGGGCAGTGCCTCAGCCGGGTTCGTGAGCACAAACGCTGACCCCTGGGTGCCGTCAGCAGTGGCACCTAACTCCGTGGCCCTGGCTCCTCATCTCTAAAATGACTTGGTGAGTTTCACATTTGGCCATTTTTAACTGCATGGGATAGATCAGGCGTGACCCCTCTTAAAAGTTTTACCCACAAGATATATGGCCAGGATATATCTCTCAGGGCAGCAAAATACCATTAAAAGTCATAACTGCTGCTGTACAACTTTTGTCTTTTAGTAGAAATTTCTACTCCTTGACTGACCTGTATTTGGTGCATCTTTGATTTTTTTTTTTTCAAGTAGATTTTTTTTTTTCCTCATTTCAAACAGAATGGTTAATGTTTGACTTGCTTTTCCATAAGTGTCCTGGGAATCAGTTTCCACCCATTACTTCCTGCTGGTTTATTTCAAGCATGCTTTTAAGGAGTGAGGACACAGATGAGTTCACGGGGACCTTGGCCTTGTAGACCTGTGGCGATTGACAGAGTGAACTCATCTCTGAGCAGCTGTCCTCAGTCAGCGTCAAGTCTGGAGACACATAGCTAGGCTCATTGGATGAGCGTTTAGAATCCTCATAAACCGCTTGGAGAGTCCCAGAGTCCACTGCGGAGGATCAGACCATGCAACTATGTGTTTTGTTATCGTTATTTAAATTTGTGTACTGTGTCCAAGGTTAGGTTTTTAAAAGCGTCAATGCTTTTTGTAAAGAGATTGGTTGTAAGCACATTAAAGGTCGTTCCAGTGTTGTTCTCTGGTCGCGTGTCTTCCTTATCTTGTTTCAGCTCAGTTTTGTTTGAAAGTCTCTACAGCAACTCTTACATAATATCTGTTGCTGAAAGGAAAGCTGAACAGCCCTCTCTCCTAACTGGTGAGCTTATTCTGACCCCTTCCACCTTCAGCAGTAACTCGTCTTCCTCTTTGCAACCTGTCCCTTTGCATTCCCCACCCCCACCCCTCAGGGTTCCTGAGACAGGAAGCCAGACTTCCTGGGGTCCCGTTGGCATCGGTAGTAGAGTCCTGTTTTAGAAATTTAAACTGAAATTTTAGAGATGCTCATTAATTGATCTAATAGTGAAAGTAACGCCCATTACATGTTAACAGGAATAACGTTTTTTTGAAAGATGCCTGTCCATGAAAAGTTTTTTGAGTCTCCAGTCGCGTGACTCGGTAGCAGGCTTTCTGAGCTGCGTAAGGTTGGAGGAGGACGGCGAAGTGGTTGTGCTGCTGGGTGTTTTCAGAGGGATAGCCGTGGTCCTCCCATCCCGAGAGGAGAGTCCCCAACTCCCATCCCCAGAACACCAAAGCCTCTGTGTGGAGGCTGAATTCTGAACTCAGGCTCACTGGGGGCCCCCGTGCCCCTTCTCCCATCGTCCTCTCACTGATTTTTTCCAATACAACCGCAAGCTGGCCTCCAGGGACACTCGGAGAGGGCTCCAAGGAGGAGTACTTTAAAATCTGTTTTGATGGGGCTTCCCTGGCAGTCCCGTGGTTAGGACTCTGTGCTTCCCTTGCAGGGGAATCCCTGGTCAAGGAACTAAGGTCTCTCATGCCGCTGGGTGGGGCCGAAAAAAACGACTTTTTAAAAATTCTTATGTAATTATTTTGTTGCTAGTTGTTCAGTTGCTAAGTCACGTCCAGTTCCTTGTGACTCCGTCGACTAATGCACGCCAGGCTTCCCTGTCTTTCACTGTGTCCTGGAGTTTGCTCAGATTCGTGCCAGCCAGCCATCTCATCCTCTGTGCCCCCTTCTCCTTTTGCCCTCAGTCTTTCCCAGCATCAGGGTCTTTACCAATGAGGGGGCTCTTCACATCATGTGGCCAGAGTATTGGAGCCTCAGCTTCAGCATCAGTTCTTCCAATGAATATTTGGGGTTGATTTCCTTTAGGATTGACTGGTTTGATCTCCTTGCTGTCCAAGGGACTCTCTACAAGTTATTTTGTTCGGAATGGGAATTCCGTATCATCATTGCTTAGGGCCCAGGTGTCCAGGAAGATGGCGGTGCTGCAGAGAGGACAGTCGGATTGGAAGGACGTGGGGTCTGGAGGTGCCAGGAGCGCACTGTCCTCAGGGAGTAAGACTCCCTGGGCTGACCCTCTCTAGCTCCTGTCCTGTGCTACAGGCTGGACACTTGGTGGTCACAGAGTGCCTCCCACCGGAACCCCGCTGCTCTTGAGAGGGCAGCCCTCTCTCAGCACTGCAGCTGTGGGGGGCCAGGTGCGCCCCTGTGGGGCTGCCTGTGGGGCTGTGCACTCAGGAGCCCCCTCGGGATCCATGGGCAGCCCCACTAGGTGCCCGCAGCCCCCCATCTCTGGTGGTGATAAGCAAAAATGCCTCTCGATACGGCCCAGTGTCTCCTGGAGGGCAAAATGGCCCCGTGTCACGGCCACTGCTCTAGAAAGCTCTCTGCACAGATCACGCACGCTTGCTTGTGAGTCGTGCCTGACACACTGATGGGAAGAGCTGTGCTCAGACAGAGGGGCACCCATACCCCTTCACACCCTTCAGAATTCGTGAGGGTCCCCGAGAGCTTTGACTGAGGTGGGCTATAGCTACATATTTCATATCAGAAACTAAAAGAGAAAATTTTTTGTTATGCATCGTGTTGACATAAATAGAATATTTTTCATAAGGAGTGACTATTTACAAAAGTTCACTAGGAAAAATGGCATTGCTCTGTGTTTCTGCAAATCCCTGTAGTATCTGGCGTAACTGAAGATAGCTGGTCTCCTGAATCTGTGCCTGGATTCTGTCTGTTTTGATATCATGTGTCCGGTAGCCTGTGAGAAATCAGCAAAATGATGGTTATAAAGACAAGGCATGTCTCAATGTTACAATAAAAATAGGAGACCCCCCTCCCCAGGGGCCTCAGGGAGACCACTCAGAGACCTGTTGTTTAGACTCCTCTCATCCCTTTCCTGCTTTCATATTTGTATCTCCGACTCAAGTTCATTTGTTCTGAAATTTAGAGGAAACTTTTTCTCACCATCCTGGAGCATGTCTTTTCCCCATCTTTTCAATTGCATAGCAGTTATTTGCTCTGACAGTTATTTACCATGTATATAGTGCCTCGGACAACTTTAATTTACCTGAGATTTACCTCCCAGCTAGACCAAGGCCTTGAGGACAGCACTTGACTGGGTTCTTCTTCGCACTCGCCAGATGTGTTAGGGCCTGGAGTCAAGAAGTGCTTGGTGGTGGATTTTGAAAGTGTTCAGGAAGGAAGAGAGCTTCAAATCAATCAGCTGGCTGTTTTCTTTCTGATTCTGTAAATTTGAAAGAAAAAAATCTCTCTTGTTAAGAGGCTTATTTATATATCACCTCCTTGATCGTCTAAGGGAATTTTAATGCAGAATTTTCATTCAGTGTAATTTGTTTCAAATAAATAGCAGTATATTAGAGCAGAAGATTGGGCCTTCCCAGTGGCTCAACAGTAAAGAATCCTGCAACTTAGGAGCCACAGGAGACACGGGTCCAAACCCTGGGTTGGAAAGATCCCCTGGAGGAGGGCATGGCAACCCACCCGTTTTCTTGCCTGGAGAATTCCAGGGACAGATAAGCCGGCATGCTACAGTCCACGGGGTCGCAAAGAGTCGGACACGATGGAAGCACCTCAGCACGCACACACACAGATCTGAAGCTTATCGTCTTAGGTGTTTTTTCTGTTGTTTCTAAAGATTTTTGTAAAAGGTTTGGTTGGCCCTTGGATAACATAGGGGTTGGGTGTCAACTGTTTGCACGGTCAGAAATCCCAGCATAACTTAGAGTTGGCCCTTCGTATCCACAAATCTTGGGTGCTTTATCGTTCTTATTTTGAATTTATTTTGGGACTATTTCTCAGTAGAGCATACGTATTTTATAAGTTGTGTGTGTACATATATAGAAAGAGAGACAAAAGTTTGAGTGTGTCTTGTCCTGTTAAAGTGCTGGGGAAGATAAGAGGGAGGCCCGCGTCGTCACCCATGAAGCGTGTTTTCTGTTATTTGTGAAGGGTCACAGCTGTTGCTCTCAGACATTAAGTAGATTTGGGGGTAACTTGGCCCCCGTCGTTCGCACTCAGCAGCTGCTGAATGGATGGGTCGAGGTGGGGCACGTTCTTGTAAAGAGCTCCCTGCAGCCATGGGCGAGGAAAGCAGAAGGTTTAAAGCAGACCCAGGAGCCCCCGAGCGCACGTGGGCCGCGGGGTGTGGCGGTGGACGTGGGGAGTGCCTCGCGGGTAAAGCCAGTGGAGAAGGTCCGTGAGCACCCCCTCCTCTTCAGCAAAAGCTCCACTGCCTGACAAGGAAGCCTGGAACTGACTTGTATGAGATAACGGGAAGCATCCCTGTTCGTGGGAGCCCCTGGGTCAGCCTTCTCCCAGCGAGTGCGGGCCTGGAGCGAGGGGCGCAGGGCGAGTCAGTCTGCGGCTGCATGAATCACGGGGATCTTTGCCTAGGTCACAGGGAAAATTCCTCTGAAAGATGGCAACTCTCACAGCTTCTCCGGTGTTTCCTTAAGTACTGGGCGCCTGCCCAGGTCGGGACACGATGCTGTCTGGCTTGGCCCAGCGTTCTGGTAACAGCCTGGCGTCTTCCTGTCAGCCGGTGGTGTCGAGCCAAGTCTCCCCAGGCCCTGCTTGTAGGTCAGCTTCCAGAAGAGCAGCTGCTGAGACGTGCTGCTTCCCAAACCCCGGTCGCGGCGTCATCTTCGTTTTCTCCACCTGAGGGCGGGAGAGAGCCGGCCTAGAAGTAAACGCTGCAAGAGGGGAGGAAGAAAAGCTCTATCATGATGGAAGTGTTGGTTGCTCAGTCGTGTCCGACTCTCTGCAACCCCACTGACTATAGCCCGCCAAGCTCCTCCATCCGCGGGATTCTCCAGGCAAGAATACTGCAGTGGGGTGCCATTTCCTTCTCCAAGGGGGTCTTCCCGACCCAGGGATCAAACTCAGGTTTCCTGCATTGCCAGCAGGTTCTTTACCGTCTGAGAAGGCTTTATCGTAAGTGTTGTTTTTTTTTTTTTTTTTAATATTGATTTGACTCCAGCAGCTTTAGTTGCCGCATGTGAGCGCTTCCCTGCATTGTGTGGGATCTAGGTCCCTGACCAGGCACCAGACCCATGCCCCCCTGCGCTGGGAGTGCAGAGTCTTAGCCACTGGACCACCAGGGAAGCCTATATGTGTTTTTTAAAAATGAGCTTGAGCAAGGCTCTAAAGGGGCATTGTGTGTGCATGCTGAGTCACTTCAGTCGTGTCCACCTCTTTTGCCACCCCATGGACTGTAGCCCACCAGGCTCCTCTGTCCATGAGATTCTCCAGGCAAGCATACTGGAGTGTGTTGCCATTTCCTTCTCCAGGGCATCCTCCCGGCCCAGGGACCTAACCCATATCTATTACACCTCCTGCGTTGGCAGGCGGGTTCTTTACCAGTAGCGCCACCAAAGGGACACTAGTTCTGACCTAAAGCTGGTTTTGCCCAGTGGGAGTAGCAGTGTGCCTGGCACCGCTAAGATGCGAGACCTGGACCTCCCAAGAGTTAGCTAGCTGTTTGACGCATGTGGCTAAGTTTAAATTAACAGAAAATAAATCAGATTGGGAAGTTCAGTTCCTCGGTCATACCAGCCGCATTCCACATGCTCAGCGGCCACATCTGGCCATGGGTCCCCTGCTGGACAGCACACAGGGAGCGGTTCCCACTTTGCAGGAAGTTCTACTGGACGGAGCGGCCTCAGACCCCAGCAGTAGCTTTCAGAATAATTCCAGTGTGAGCGCTTTGAACTTGTTAGCTGTCACTCTTCTTAATATAAAGGATCAAACCTAAGATTAAATTTAAGAATCAAGAAAACATATAAACTGGCCAAAAGAGCAAATGGGTAAAATTAGAGAAAAGAGGCAGGTGACGAGGGGATGTGAGGTGGGAAAGAGGCCCCTACCTTCTAAAGCCCCACCCCTGATACTCAGCCCAAGGCCACGCCCTCCCCATCAGAGTGGACCCAGGGCGCCGCGGGGAGACAGCAGCCTTGTGTCCTTCTCGTCTTTCTTTAGACATTTATCTTTATTTGCAGGTTGGGGGTGGCGGGGATCAAAACACACTTGGTTTTAAAAACACGAGTCCAGAAGTTCGCAGTTTCGCATTTTCCTTGATCTACTCTGAGCCCTGCGTCCTAGAGCAGGGCTGGTCTGGTTGCTTCCAGATCCAACGGGCGGGCGCAGGGCTGCATGCTGAGAGCGAGGGCCTGGCCTCTGAAGGGCGAGGCCTTTCTGCTTGCAGGCTGAGCCTCCTCTCTCCCAGAGTCATCTTCCTCCCCTCAGCTAGCATTCTCTTGGTCTCTTCTCTCTTTCTTTCCTTCCTGACACATTGTCTTATTTTATTCAGATACCAGTCTGCTCACACATGGTCCAGGAACACCCACATAATTGTTGTTCAGTTGCTCAGTCGGGTCTGACTCTGCGATCCCAGGACTGCAGCACACCAAGCTTCTGTGTCCTTCACCATCTCCTGGCGCTTGTTCAAACTCATGTCCTTTGAGTTGGTGATGCCATCCAGCCATCTCATCCTCTGTCGTTCCCTTCTCCTCCTGCCTTCAGTCTTTCCCAGCATCAGGCTCTTTTCCAGTGAGTCAGCTCTTCACATCAGGTGGCCAAAGTATTGGAGCTTCAAATTCAGCATCAGTCCTTCCAATGACTATTCAGGACTGATGTCCTTAAAGATTGACTTGTTTGATCTCTTTGCTATCCAAGGGGCTCTCAAGAATCTTCCGCAGCACCACAGTTCAGAAGCATCAATTCTTCGGCTCTCAGCCTTCTTTATGGTCCAACTCTCACATCCATACATGACTGCTGGAAAAACGATAGTTTTGACTATATGGACCTTTGTTGGCAAAGTGATATCTCTGCTTTTTAATACGCTGTCTAGGTTTGTCATAGCTTTTCTTTGAAGAAGCAAATGTCTGTTAATTTCGTGGCTGCAGTCACCATCCGCAGTGATTTTGGAGCCCAAGAAAATAAAGTCTCTCACTGTTTCTATTGTTTCCTCATCTGTTTGCCATGAAATGATGGGACCAGATGCCATGATCTTAGTTTTTTCAATGTTGAGTTTT
Organism: Cephalophus harveyi; assembly: GCA_006410635.1. Lineage (NCBI taxonomy): Eukaryota > Metazoa > Chordata > Mammalia > Artiodactyla > Bovidae > Cephalophus > Cephalophus harveyi. The sequence goes on along the minus strand of SJYT01010806.1, from coordinate 396,249 downwards.
AAGCCAGCTTTTTCACTCTCCTCTTTAACCTTCATTAAGAGGCTCTTTAGTTCCTTTTCCTTTCTGCCATTACAGTGATACCATCTGCATATCTGAGGTTGTTGATATTTTTCCCTGCAGTCTTGATTCCAGCTTGTGCTTCATCCAGCCCAGCATTTCGCATGATGTACTCTGCATCGTAAGCAGGATGACAACATACAGCCTTGATGTACTCCTTTTCCAATTTGGAACCAGTCCATTGTTCTATGTCTGGTTCCAACTGTTGTTTCTTGACCTGCATACAGGTTTCTCAGGAAACAGGTAAGGTGGTCAGGTATTCCCATCTCTTTAAGAATTTTCTATAATTTGTTGTGATCCACACAGTCAAAGGCTTTAGCATAGTCAGTGAAGCAGGTGCAGACATTTCTCTGGAATTCTCTTGCTGCTTCTGTGATCCCCTGGGTGTTGGCAATTTGATCTCAGGTTCTTCTGCCTTTTCTAAATCCAGCTTGTATTACCTTGCTAGCATGTGAAATGAGCACAATTGTATGGTAGTTTGAACATTGACATAATAAAGCAGATATAATCACATATGAAAGATTGGTCTTCAGACATCATAACCAGTGATGCCACGCTTGCCCACAGTCTCCCCTACATAAAGCCATAGTCACGCCGTGGTGGCCACTAAGCCATTCAACAGAGCTTCCTTAACTACACTGTCTGAAGCTGCCAGTCTTAGCACTGTGGACAGTGCCTTTCAAGCTCTGAATAGCTGTAGAGATCTCAGCAGGAGATGGAGGAACCAGCTCAACCTTGGCATAGCACCCAAGCATGGCCAGTCCAGGCTTCGAGTAAGTCACAGCAGCGTTGACCATGCTGCGGCCTACCCGCAAGGTTACTGACAAACTGGTCTGCGGTTCTCTGGTGGAAAGTCCGTCGCGCCGCCTGGCCAGCCGAATGGCCGTCGTGTTTTACGTTGCACTCAGTCACCCAGCAGGCACGTCCTGAGGCCCCGCTGTGTGCTGAGCACCACCGCGGGTGCTGGGGATTCACCGTGGGGCACAGCAGAGCCCCTGCTCGCGTGCAGTTTGCTTTCAGTGAGCGCCGTGTACTCTCCTGTATCTCAGGGGCAGCGGTCACACTGGGGTGGGACCACCTCGTGCTGGGCAGAGCCGCGGTCCCGGGGCTCCGGACGCCAGCAGCTCCCGCTGGTCCTCGTGACACTGAATCCAGGCATGTCACATGTCCAGACCCCCCTGGTGGGCAGGACCACCTCTGGCTGCCCTGCACTGGAAGCCAGGAGGCTGTTGCAGGCGGTCAGGGACAGTCTCCCCAGGGAGACGAGGGCAAAGGTGAGACCTGAGGGTGGAGAAGGAGCCAGAGATGCAGAGATCTGGGAAAGGGTGTTCCAGCCAGAGGAAGCAGCTAGTACAAAGGCCCAGGCAGGAGGGAGCTGGGCGCGTCCACCAGAAAGAAGGCCAGCCGAGCTGGAGAGAAGCAGGCGCGTCGGGGAGGAGTTTGGAGAGGTGTGGCACAGGCCCCGCCCAGCAGGCTCTCAGGCTCGTCTGCGGCTTCTTGGATTCTTATTCTAAGATGACGGGGTGAGCAGGGACGTGAGATGATCCGACCTAAGTGGTTCCAAAGACCTCTGCACCTGCTGGGTAGGAACCAGAGGGGCAAGAGTGGGAACAGGGAGGCGCATTTCAGGTCAAAGACCCAGCCCCTCACATGCCGGGGTTCCTCGTCCACACTTGGGAGGGTGAGGCTGGGCCCGGCCGGCCGTGGGCACTGCAGTTGGGTGGGCTTGTCAGCTGACCGCTGGCTTTACAGGCCTGAGCTGAGAGCTGGCTCTTGTGGCTTCTGACCCCTGAAGGCAGAATGCAGACAGCTGTGCTCTGCGGGCTGGCTCCTACCCTCGCAGCCTTCGTTTATTCCTGGATAATCTGGTTTCTTCAGAGAATGCCTTTCCTCTCTCACAGCCAGTTCTCCAGTGTCACGCACACATGGTTCAGTAGCTGTGGATGGTCAGTGTTCAGTCCAAAAAGTAATCTCCTTTTCAGCCCCATATCTCTTCTTTTAAAGTTTTTTTTTTTTGGCCGTGCTGCGCAGCATGTGGGATCTTAGTTCCGCCCCCAGGGATCGAGCCTATGCTCCCTGCATTGGACACACACAGTGTTAACCACTGGACCGCCAGGGAAGTCCCTTCAGCCCCAAACTTCACTCCTGCGCACACTGTGCCCAGAATTTCTGAGTCTGGGGCTCTGTGGAAGCAGGTCACCGGCCTTTTCCCGCCAGCCTCACCCGCTGTGTGGCTTCCAGAGCGAGGTTGCCCAGGCCTCGCTTCGTTGGCCTCACCCCTCCATCTGCTTTCTACTCTCGAGACTTCTGGGGAACGCTGTCTTGTCCTGAGATGCACCAGCGACTCCTCGTGCAGATCTTGTGGTTGGAGCTTGTAACTTTCCATGCCTTCACTATCACTTGTTTAAGACTTACACCGTTAAGTGTGAGTGCAGGCCTGACCTCGATCAGGAAACTCGCTCCTGTTCTTCCTTCTTTCTCACCCCTCAGCCAGGGGTTGTTGGCAACTACTCATTTCTGCCGTTGCAGCAAGTGAGCAGCCATGCCAGCAGGTGAACTTGGGTGCGGTTGTGTTCCAATAAAACTTTGTTTGCAAAAACAGGTAGGGGGCCAGATTTGGCCCATGGGCCATAACTCACTGACCCCTGGCTTAGTGGACTCCAAATCAGATTCAGTACTTAAGAGAAACCCTTTGGTGAGAGGCTGGGGGCTGATGCTGCCTTGTGAGTTTCTGGGCTCTGCTCTGAAACCTGTGGAGACTGTGTCCTGTGAAAGAGATATGCCTTTGTCTTTGACCGCACTCCCCACCTGGATGCTGTTGAGAGGCCAGTGATTTGGCCCTGCTCAAATGAGCAGTGACTTCCTTGGTGGCTTAGATGGTAAAGCATCTGCCTGCGATGCGGGAGACCCAGGTTCAATCCCTGGGTTGGGAAGATCTGGAGAAGGAAATGGCAACCCACTCCAGTATTCTTGTCTGGAGAATCCCATGGACGAAGGAGCCTGATAAGCTACACAAAGAGTCAGACACGACTGAGCGACTTCATTTTCATTTTCATTTTCACTTTCCAGTAGTCTTGCCTGGAAAATTCCACAGAGTAGCCTGGTAGGCTACAGTCCATGGGGTCGCAGAGTCAGACATGACTGAGCGACTTCACTTTCTTTCACTTTAAATGAGCGATAAATGTCTTTCAGCTAATTGTGAATTTTTCGCATTGCAGTGTTTGAATGGCAGGAAAGAGGTGCTTGTTTAGTAGTGATCCCCTGTATGGGGAAACATCTAGAAATGAGGCTTTATCACAAATCCAGTTGTCTGTTTTGCTGTTTCAATGAAATATCTCAGAATACTGAGAAGCTGACAAATACCCATATATCTGCTGTCCACATTTTTTTTCACTCTGATTTTATGGGGGTGCAGTTGCCTGGCTGCATAGGAAGTTGGGGATTTGGGCATACTGCTGGGTCCACCTTCGGGCTTGATGCACCCCACGTTAGAAACTGCCGGGGACCGCTTTTCCTGAGGGTGAGGAAGCCCCTCCAGCTCCCGAGGTGCAGCCTGGGCTGCTTGCAAGACCTGGGAAGGGGGGTCTCGTGCCCCCAGCAGACACGCCTCTAGCTGTGCCCCTCCCTGGGGGTGCAGCGGTGTGCAGAGGCTGGGCAGGGGGAGCCTGACAGACTCCCCCTCCCAGCCCCCCAAGACTCCACTGCCCAGGCCTCGAGGGTCCCGACAACCGGCAGTGATAGATGCCCCGCCCCCAGAGTCCACACAGCCCTGCTGTAAAGAGCCCTGAGCTGGGAAGAGCGGGCCTGCCACCCACTTCACTGATGGGGCTTCATGTGAGTCTCAGGGCATCCCGAGGCCCCCACGTCCCACCTGGAAATGCAGCTGCCTCTGACATAGCAGTGGGGGTCTGCATCCTCGCTTCGGAACCTCCAGAGCCCGCTGACTTGCAGCGACGTCCAGTGGAAGGAAAAGGGCAGCTCTTTTGATAAATAATTCTGAGTTTGATAAACTTCCCATCAGGACTTCCCTGGCGGTCCAGTGGTTAGAACTCCACGCTTCCACGGCGGGAGGCGCAGCTTCCATCCCCGATGGGGGAACTAAGATCCTGCAGGCCATGCAGCACATCCAAATATTAATAATAATGATCATTTTCCATCACTGATCCAAAAACAAACGAGGCCGAAGCCAGTCTTGGAGCACCTCTCACCTCACTGATGGAATACATAAAAACGAAACTGCCCTTCACCTCCTTTCCCGGAGTGGCAAAGAAAGGAAGAAGTTAGTCTGCTTAGGTCTTACCCAAGTCAAGTAGCTTAGACAGTATCATTCTTCTTTAGAAAAATTTCTTGTAATTTCAAGATGGACAGTCGAGTTTTCATTTTGCGTGTAAACACCTAAACCAGGGAAGCACTCCACTGTCCGTCACTGACTGTTGAGCCAACATGAGCACCTTCTCGCGCCAGAGCCCGGAGCAGCCTTGGAAGCGCACGCCTGCGACTCCAGGGCTGCTGCAAGTCCGTCTGGAAGGACGAAGGCCCTTTGGGAGCGCTGGGTTAGCGGCTGTGGTGTGCCCCTCTCTGTTCCACACCGGTTCCTCCCTTGTGCGTGGCTGGCGCTGTCCTTGACATGAGCTGGTGTTCATAGTTCAAAAAGTCCAAGAGCTGCCAGTCTTCTTTTGGAGGGGAGACCACCGTCCCAGCGCCAGGCCCTGTTTAGAGGTCAGTGGGGGGTCACAGGACAAGGAAGCTCCTGGCTCTGCCTGAGACAGTGGGGTGAGGGCAGGGGCTTCCGTAAACAAGCTGAAAAGGAAGAGGTGGCGTCCTTTTTTATATGTGGTGAAAGATACACAGCCCGACGCGCAGCCCGAGTGATGCTTCGTACATTCACCGTGTTGCCCAGCCGCCTAGTTCCCCGGAAGGGAACCCCCTAAGCATCGCGCCTTCACTTTTCACCTCCCCCACTGCTAGGCCCGGACAACCACTCGCCTGCCGTCTCTCCGTGGGTTTCCCGGTCCTGGCTGCTTCATACAGATGGGATCGTACCATACATGGCCTTTTGCGGCTGGCTTCTTTCACAGCGCGTGGTATTTTCAAGGTCCACCTGCTGTGCGGCTTGTCTCTGTACGCCACTGCTTCTCGTGGCTGAGTAGTACTCCGATGTGTGGATATGCCGTGTGTGTGTTATTTGATAGGCACGTGGGCTTTCCTGTCTTTGGTTGTTGTGAATAGTGCCGCTGTGAGTACTGGTGTGCAGGTTTTGCTTCAGCACCACGCTTTCAGTTCATGTGGCTACATCCCTAAGAGTGGGCAAAAGTCCCTTTTGCCAAGTGAGGAAACGTTTTCATAGGTTCCAGAAATTAGGATATGAGCATTTTCTAGGGTCACTGTCATCAACCTATGTATACATCAGCCCTATGGTCAGAAGTTCGAAAGATGCAGGGAATTGGGTATATCTGTGACATCTCCAGAAAAAGAGCATCGCTGGCGTGGGATGTGACCACAGACTCCGGCAGCTTGTAAGCGGTCGAGTTGTTTTCTAGTAGCGTGAAAGAGACTGTCCCAGAGCAAAACTTGCCTTTTTCATGTGTATTTTTCCCTTCCTAATTGTGCTGTAAACTACAACTGTTTGACATACTTATTTGTTTTTGTCTTCATTTTGGAAACAGATTCCCAGCAGGAAAAACAGCCTTATTGCTGCCCCGTCTGCAGTATCTAGTAAAATAAAAGTGCCAGCCCCTCAGCCCATAGTGAAGAAAGACAAACGGCAAAATTCTTCCAGGTTTAGCGCCAGCAATAATAGAGAACTTCAAAAACTACCGTCTTTAAAAGGTAATTTTTATTATTCATCTTTTGAAAGTTACAGTTTGCCCACTTAGGGGTAAGGAGCAACATTTTGATGGTTTGCTAGCTTCTTTTGCTGTGTTTAAATTCTGTAGGGTTATTTTTTCCTCTTTATTGAGTTTTTTCAGGTTGAATGCCACTAACTTAACTAACTAATATTTCAAATTCCAGAGCTATTTACAATGAAAATGTAATCGTGAGTACATTACGGGTGTAAAATACTTAACACACACAGAGGAAAGACAACTTTTCATGTTAATTGTAATTCAGCTAGCCAGTGTTATTTCAAGTAATTCTCCTCTTTCGTTTGTCTTAGAACTCTGGAAATCCAGAAAGGAGTTACTGCAAGTAGAGTAATTGTAAAAGCTATGGTAGAACCTCTTCGTTGTTCTGGTGCTGGAGAAGTAAGGACGATAGCAATAGTCTTTTACGGACTTTCTCCTTCTGGGTCACTTGGGGATTACCTCTACCCAGGGTTTCCTGCTTGAGGTTAGTCAGGGAACAGTGCTCTTTGCTTCAAGTTTCCCTCTAAAACAGCCAGCCACCCCTTTCTGTCTGGTGGGTATTCAGTCCCTGAAAGTGCTTCTCCAAGAGATTTTGAGGTTGAAGTACATAAAGTCTTATTGGAGAAGCAAGGTAAGGACCCCAAAGTCAAATATGAACCTCTGCAAAACTTTATGTTTACTAACTTACAAGACTAGTATAATAAAGCATCAAACATTTTTCGTACCTTAAATTCCTAACAGTGGATCTTCTACGGTTAATTTTCCTTGTGTATAAGCTTGTCATCTTTACAGGTGTATTCCCGTGCCTTCCGCATTGCAGGGCACAGAGCCGGAGCTCAGTATAGATGTTCGAGGGAGAGAGGGTGGATGGATGGGGGAGAGAGGGTTGGGGGAGAGAGGGGGTGGAGGTGGGGAGAGAGAGAGGATGGGGGGATGGATGGAGAGAGGGTAGGTGGAGAGAGGGTGACTGGAGCGAGAGAGGAGTGTGTGGGGGAGCGTGGATGGATGGAGGGGGTGGAATAGTGGGTGGAGGGAGGGATTGATGGATTCATGGATGTACTTCTGACCCCTCGCTTGCTAGGGATCCAGGCTCTCCTCTCGCTGCCTTCTGCAGAGCTTGTGTCTGGCTTGTATTAGGTTTAGCTGTGTAGCAGATAGCATGCCTAGTAAGTCCTTCTGGAGGAGTCTTCCCTCCCCGATAGTCCGTGCCTTCCTGGTGCTGTTCAGCCACTCACCAGACACCGTGTGGGACACCCCCACACCAGCCCTGCTCTAGGCTCTAGGGGTGCCCCATCCAGAAAACCCCAGGGCCTGCTCTCCTGGAGCCAGCGCCTCCCCCCCTGGGGGGACCCCCGGGAGCGAGTGAAGGGCCGCCTGCTGTCCCTGCTCCCGGGGCCGCTGTGCTGAGCCTTCAGGCGCGGGCGCTGTCCACGGGGCCTGTCCCGGCTGGAGGTCAGCGCCTGCCCACAAGGCTGTGCCCCGCCAGGCCGACCCCTCCCTTCCCGTGCCCAGAAAGACACACCCACGTAGCCTGAATCTCACCCTGGCCAAGCCGTGCCCCTCATCGGTCTTGTGTGGTGCATCTTTCCTGGCTGTTCTAAAACCTTAGTGCCTCTGTAAGCATAGCAACTTTTGTCTGGTTCAGAAAAAAATAGGAATTAACTGGAATTACATTAAAGATATAGTTACTGGCGGAATTCTGTTCTTATGATACTCTACCCATCTAGGACAGTGGTACGCTGCCTCGCTTTTCCAGCTCTTGTTTTCTGACTTTTCATCAGGTTTTATGATTTTTCCTGGGATTCTCTACCCTCGCGTTAAATTTCCTCCCAAGTGCTTTCCAGGCTTTGTCACTCTTGCGTCGTGTTTTTTCCATTTATGCTTCTAATTAGTTCCTATTAATCTAGTGACAAGCTGTTGGCTTTTTAATAATTTCTTACTCTGTCACCAAATTTTCCTATTAATCTGAGTAATGTTTTTGTTAGTATCCGTATATGTAGTCCTGTCATTTGTGACTAGGTATTTTTCTCTTCCAGTGTCTGTACCAACACATGCTGGCGCGCTTAGTCCTATTTGCCTTCAGCTGGGACCAGTAACACACAGACGCGAGCGGCGAGGGCGGGCCCCTGGGTCTCCCGCTCGGGTGGCGGCTTCGGCCTCTCCTCGGTTCTCGTGAACGCGGCCCCCGGTCTCTGGCGACTCAGGCCGGCCCCGCGTGCTGCCGCTCCACGGGCCCCGTTTCGCTTCGCTGTTTCGGTGTCGCCGTGGCTGGCGGGTCATGTCCTAGCGCCGCTGCGGCGTTTTATCAGACGCCGTGTGGTTTTCCTCCTTAAGATGTTAGTTTAACTGCTGTGGGTAGATTTTCCGGGTTTGAGCTGCCCTTGCATTGCTGAGAGGAGCCTGAGTTCCGTCGCCGTGTGACTTTGCTGCCCGCCGTGTCCAGCTTACTCTGCTTCCTCTCTGCCTCCACGTTTACCGCGTGCCGCTGGGCATGCTTTTCTTCCCTTTCTGTAAACTGCTGCGCTGTGTCAGGTCTGAAGCGTGTCTGTGCTGGCGCTCTGCGCTCTTTCCTGAATACCGTCTGGAGAACCGCACACCACTGCGTCACGCCCTCTCTTAAAGAGATTGTACAAGGCACCCAATTTTAGCAGAGATCAAATATGGAATAACAGATGCATCGCCCAGTCCGTGGCTTAGGCTGAAAGGCTGCGGCAGAACTCGGCTGGGCCTAGTGCTTTGCCCAGGGATGAATCTGCAGGTCCCCGCCTTGTGAGGCCAGGTTAGGCCGGGTCACGTGTTAACTCACACACTGTGCTCTTTAAAGAATCTCTCAGTTTCTCCTACCTCTGTGGTGGTGCTGTCTCCTTACAAGTTCATTTATTCTTCTGATTATTTCCTTTTCAATATACTTCATTTCCACTTTTAATTATCCTGTTTTCTTTTTTTTTTTTCCTCAGTTATTATATACAGAGTTCACTTAACTTAAAGCCATGTGTTCCTCTGAGTATAATTTTAGCTCTGCCCATAGATTTTTCTTGCTTTTTTCTAAAATCATAGCCTTTTTAAAAGTTTTATTGAGGCATAACTTACATACTATAGAATTCACTAATTATAATTGGAAATGTGTATTATTGTAATTAACATGTAGAGTTGTGCAGCCGTTACCACAATGTATTTATAGTTTTAGAATGTTTCCATCGCCCCTTATGCTCATTTGCCATCAGCCCGCACTCCTATCCCAGCTCCAGGCAGCCGCTGATTTGCTTTCCGCCTCTTTGTTGGTCAGTCGCTAAGTCATGTCCGACTCTTTGTGACCCCGTGGACTATATAGCACACCAGGCTTCCCTGTCCTTCACTATGTCCCAGAATTTGCTCAAACTTATGTCCATTGAGTCGGTGATGCCATCCAACCATCTCATCCTTGGTTTTCCCCTTCTCATCCTGCCTTCAGTCTTCCCCAGCAAAAGGGTCTTTTCCAGTGAGTCAGCTCTTCACATCAGGTGGCCAAAGTATTAGAGCTTTGGCCTCAGTCCTTCCAGTGACTGTTCGGGGTTGATTTCTCTTAGGATTGACTGGTTTGATCTCCTTGCTGTCTAAGGGATCCCTAAGAATCTCCTGTAGCACCACACTCCAAAAGCATCAATTCTTCAGTGCTCAACTGTTTTTATGGTCCAACTCTCACATCCCTACATGACTCCTGGAAAAACCATAACTTTCACTAAATGGACCTTAGTCAGGAAAGTGATGACTGTTTTTTAATATACTGTCTAGGTTTGTGATAGCTTTTCTCCCAAGAAAGAAGCAAGCATCTTTTAATTTCATGGCTGTAGTCACTGTCCGCAGTGATTTGGGAACCCAAGAAAATAAAATATGCCACTGTTTCCACTTTTTCCTAATCTATTTGCCATGAAGTGATGGGACCAGATGCCATGATCTTAGTTTTTTGAATGCTGAGTTTTAAGCCAGCTTTTCGACTCCCTTCTTTTACCCTCATCAGGAGGCTCTTTACTTCCTCTTTTCTTTCTGCCTTCAGGGCGGTGTGCTAAGGTGCGTGTATGCACGCTGTCACTTCAGTCATGTCTGACTCTTCATGGCCCTATGGACGGTAGCCTGCCAGGCTCCTCTATCCATGGCATTCTCCAGGCAGTAATACTGGAGTGGGTTGCCATGCCCTCCTTCCGGGGGATCTTCCCCACCCAGGAACTGAATCCGAGTCTCCTGTGTCTCCTGCATCAGCAGGCGGGTTCTTTACCACTAGCGCCACCTGGGAAGCCCAGTTGCCTTGGTATCCTTATCAAAAACCAAAATGTAAAAATTAATTTCTGGACTCTCAGTTTTCTCTTCTGGACTCTCAATCTATATGCCTACTTTACCACAGGCCAACAGGGTCTCATTATAGGAGCTCACTGCTGCTTTAATTTCATTTCTATCATGAGGCCAGATGCCCTTACAAATATCTATCGGTCCTTTCCCGTTGGACTGCCTGACATTTTCTTAATTTTCTGAAGATTTCTTTCTTCTGGATGTGAACTTTCTGCTGGCCACATACGTGTTATAGATGCCTTGTTCCACTGTAGCTTGTCTCTCATTTTAGCCATTCTGATGAGCTGGTTTCAAAGCCACCTGGTGGCGAATGAAGGTAAGCATCTCTTTGTAGGTTTCTCATCTGCTCAGATATATTCTTTTCTGAAGTGCAGGCTTAAGTCTCTGGGCCTTTCTTTCTCATTGGATTGTTAAGATTAAAAAAAAAAAAAAAAATAGATTTGTTGGAGTTCAGGTGTAGGTCCTTGTAGATATGGGAACCACACATTTTCTTCTACTCTGTATCTTGAGTTTTTGCTCTCAAAGACATTAGCACTTTGACAGTACTTTGGCCTGTTGAGTAAATCTTTGCTTTCCACCAAGTAATGAAGATGTTACCTTACGTTGTTTTTCCTAAAACTTTCTTTGCCCTTTCACCTTGAACCGTACAGTCCACGTCGAATTAAGTTTTGTGCCTGCTGTGATGTTAGAGATCACAGTTCCTTTTTCCCGTGTTTTTCATTTTTCCCGTGTTTTTCCTTTTTCCCCTTTTTACCATGCTACCTGGCACAGTACCTTTGTTGGAAAGAAAGGTCACCCTTCCTTCACTCACAGTGGTGTTATCTTTTTGTGAATAAAGGACCATCGCTGTGCAGACGCATTTCTGGGCCCTGTTTTGTTCCACGGGCTTGCCTGGGCTGTGTCCGGGAAGCACTAACCACCCTCGCAGGTCTTGGTTTCGAGTAATCCTAAGTCCTTCAGCTTCTTCTTCAGAATTGCCTTGGCTGTTTTCATTTCTGTACAAGTTTTAGAATCGGCCGTTTGACCAAGAAGCGCCTGCTTTGTTTCAGTGGGGGATGGTATTTCCAGGCCGCGGTCTGAGTGCCAGGATTCTCTTTCCTATTGGAATGGTCACTGTTTACAAGACTTTTCAGTGGACCGAACTAGAAAATAATGGGTTTTTTTTTTTTAGGACATAGCACATCAGGAATTCCTGCTGATACTCTCCATTCAAGTTCAGGCATTTATTTAACTTCTGTCTTACACCTCCTTTTAGTCATGTGGAGATTTCTGGTTCTCAGGGACATCAGAGATAATAAACAGAACTTAAATATCAGATAATTATTCATTTGCTTTATCCCACATTGGGCTTCCCTGGTGGCTCAGTTGGTAAAGAGTCTGCCTGCACTGCAGGAGACCCTGATTCGATCCCTGGGTTGGGAAGATCCCCTGTAGGAGGAAAAGGCTACCTACTCCAGTATTCTGGCCTGGAGAATTCCATGGACCGCATAGTCCATGGGGTCACAAAGTCAGACACGACTGAGCGACCTTTTTATCCCACAGAGTGGGATTTATGCACAGTGTATTTATACAGAGTGTATTTTCAGACAAATAATACCAACGTTGTGACCAGTACGATGACTGAAAGGTTAAAATTTCTGCGTCTTTTCATTGCTTCCCTCCCCCTCGCCTCATCGCTGCTTGCACTGGTCCTCTGCAAGAGCGCAACTGATGCTCACCGCCATCTCTGCGCCGCTTCTCGGCTCTTTGCTGTGCGGTGAGCGTCCTCTCTGGGAGCCTTCTGTCTCAGACCTCAGAAAGCGTCTGCCTAGAACGTCCCTGATTCATGTTTTCTCTTCATGTGTATGTTAAAGGTGTTCTCCATTTCCTTCTGCAATAAAGTACCGCTGTCCGACTACAATGTCAGTTTAATTTTCTTTTCTCTCTTACAGGTTATTTGGTCTGTTTGCTTTGATGCCTAAACAGTTTTTATTTCCTTTAAAGTCCAGTGATTTCAGAGTATATCATTCTGGGTTGACTTTCCCACATACCTGCTGTGTTCTTTCACAGTGGTAACACCAAGTCCCTTTTTCTTGGATTATTATTATTTTGAGGACTTGTTCTCTCCCCTTGCTTTCATTTACTCCTCTGGAGACTCCTGTTGTACAAACACTGAATCTTCTTTGCCTGTTTTTTGTATTTGTTGTCTCCCTCTGGGTTTTTATCATTTCTTTTTTATTTAATTGTTTTTTTCCTCTTTTTTACGTGCTGTTACCTGCAAGGCATTTCATGTTGTGTTTATTTGCTCTCGTATTCTCTTCAGTGAATCTTCATTTCTGAAATGATTTTCTTCTTTTAATTCTTCACACAGTTATTACCTACCTCTGAGCTTTCCTATTAATATTCATGTAGTCCTTTGACACATCATGTGATTCCTTTAGCGTCTTTTGTCTCATTTTGGATGTTAGGCTGCAGTTCTTCGCGTCTTTGTGGGATGTCTCCCTGTAATGCTTTTACTGCCGCGTAGGTGTCATTCAGTCCCCTTTCGCTTTTTCCTTATAAGAACTCCATGTGGGACTTGACTTTGATCCCACCTGGTGCTCGTGCATATGTGAAAATAAAGCAAAGCTGGGGCTCTGGAGCTCTAGCTCCAGTTATTTTTTTGTGAAATTTTCAAAAATATGGTGCCTGACCTCCTGAGCGCCCTGCTTTGGTCTCTTCTCCTGCTAATACCAGACCTGCATTCCCCAGCTCCTCTCCTGCCTCCCTGCTGTCGACTCTGGATCCTCTGCCCAGCAGTCTGTCCCGAGTGTGACCTAGTTCTGGGAGGAAGCTACGGCTGCTGAATGTCGAGAGTTCCCAGGGCCCCTCCAGTCCCAGCTGCAGACTCCTTGCCCTCACCTGTTGTGAGGTGTACAGACCCCTTCTGCTTTCAGCTGCTGTTCTCAAGGGGGGTCCACCCAGCTCTTTGGTTGTTTCAGAGTTCTTACCTGTGGAGGACACTTATTGCTTCTCTCTGACATCTTCCCCACAGACACTGAGCATACACTGGCCTGTGGCTGCTGGTGGTCTAACCCATATGCTCATGTGTGTTAGGGGGAAACATTGTCACCTAATTCTGTTGTTGATGTTGGCCATGGCCATTTGTTTTGCCATCTTAGTTGCACTGTATAATTTTGTGCAAGAATTTGGGGTGGTTAAAAAAACGACGCCACCCTTTTTTCATAATATCCAAAACTTGGAAGCAAGCAAGATGTCCTTCAGTAGGTGAATGGATAAACAGACCATCCAGATAATGGCATGTTATTCAGCAGTACAAAGGAATGAGCTGCCAGGCCGTGAAAAGCCATGCAGGAACCTTGAGTGCATAGTCCTCAGTGAAAAGAGCCAACCTGGAAAGGCTGCCTTCTGTATGATTCCTACTATGTGATGTTCTGGAAAAGACAAAACTAGGGAGATGGTGGAAAGACCAGTGGTTGGGGAACCGGGGGATGAATAGACAGAGCACAGGAGACTTTCAGGGCAGTGAACTACTCTGTGTTCCCATGTGGTGAACACATGGCTTTTTATATCTGTCAAAATCCACAGAATGTACAGTGCAAAATGAATCCTTCCTGTGGTCTTTCGTTAATAATGTATCAGTGTTGGCTCTTCAGTTGTAAGAAATATATCATGTTACTGCAAGGTGTTAGTAATAGAAGAAACAGGGGGAGGGGAGGGAGAGGTATGGGAACTCCATACGTTCAGTTTTTCTATAAACCTAATCCTTAAAGTTTGTTAATTTAAAAAAGGGTTGCCAGAGGTGGGGTGTGGAGCCATAGGTGAAACGAGTGAAGGAACTCAAATGGTACAAACTTCTAGTCGTAGGGATGTAATATGCAGCACAGTGACTATAGTTAATAATACTGTGGTGACTATTTGAAAGTTGCTAAGAGACGAGATCGTCAAAGTTCCCATCACAAGAAGTAAAAATTCTGTAACTATGTCTGGTGAGGGATGTTAACTATTAACTAGACTTATTGTGGTGATCATTTTGCAGTAGGTACTAATGCAAAGAGCCAACTCTTTGGAAAAGACCCTGATGCTGGGAAAGATTGAGGGCAGGAGGAGAAGGGGGTGGCGGAGGATGAGATGGTTGGGTGGCATCACCGACTCAACAGACGTGAATTTGAGCAAACTCCAGGAGACAGTGGCAGCCTGGCGTGCTGCAGTCCTTGGGGTTGCAAAGAGTTGGACACGACTTTGCAACTGAACAACTTGTTGTACACCTGAAACTAATATAATATGTCAGTTATGCCCCAGAAGAGGTAGGCTGCTACTGCCGTCTCTTTGGACTTCTCCGTTACTGGATATCTGAATTCCAACCATTTTAAGTCTTCCATAACATCATTACTGTTTTGTTCTGTTGATAACCGCTTAGGTCTGTCTACTTCATCTTTTCAGTCTTCATTCCTTTTTGCCTCTCAGACTTTCCCTGTGAGGTCAAATTCTTGTTTGAATGCATCATTCAGAATTTTCTTTAATAAGGATCTGCTGGCAGCAAACACTTTGTTTATCACTGAGTATCTAACTGTGGATTGTTAGGTTCCTTCAGTGCATTGAAGCCAAGCATTTGATTGCTTTTTGACTTCCATTAACATTGAGAAACCAAATTAATTCTTTTGGAAAGCGGTGTGATTCCTGGCCACTTTGCTGATTTTGACCAAGACATGGTTGGGTTAAAATGAAGATTGTGGCATCCGGTCCCATCACTCCATGGGAAATAGATGGAGAAACAGTGGGAACAGTGTCAGACTTTATTTTTTGGGGCTCCAAAATCACTGCAGATGGTGACTGCAGCCATGAAATTAAATGACGCTTACTCCTTGGAAGAAAAGTTAGGACCAACCTAGATAGCATATTCAAAAGCAGAGACATTACTTTGCCGACTAAGGTCCGTCTAGTCAAGGCTATGGTTTTTCCAGTAGTCGTGTATGGATGTGAGAGTTGGAATGTGAAGAAGGTTGAGCGCCGAAAAATTGATGCTTTTGAACTGTGGTGTTGGAGAAGACTCTTGAGAGTCCCTTGGACTGCAAGGAGATCCAACCAGTCCATTCTGAAGGAGATCAACCCTGGGATTTCTTTGGAAGGAATGATGCTAAAGCTGAAACTCCAGTACTTTGGCCACCTCATGTGAAGAGTTGACTCATTGGAAAAGACTCTGATGCTGGGAGGGATTGGGGGCAGGAGGAGAAGGGGACGACCGAGGATGAGATGGCTGGATGGCATCACGGACTCGATGGACGTGAGTCTGAGTGAACTTCAGGAGTTGGTGATGGACAGGGAGGCCTGGCGTGTTGCAATTCATGGGGTCGCAAAGAGTCAGATACGACTGAGCGACTGAACTGACTGAACTGAACTGATGGTGGTTTTTAAATTATTGTTATTTATTTATTTTTGACTGTGCTGGGTCCTCATTGCCGCGTGGGCTTTTCTCCAGTTGCGGTGTGCGGGTTTCTCATTGAGGTGGCGTCTCTTGTTGCAGAGCACTGGCTCTGAAGCACGGGCTCAGTAGTTGTACACAGGCCTTGGTTGCCCGTGGCATATAGACTCTACCCAGACCAGGGATCGAGCCCGTGTCCCCTGGCTGGCAGGCAGATTGTTATCCACTGTACCCCCAACGAAGTCAGTTGGTGGTACAGAAAAAAAGATTTCTTTTTTTTCAGTGATTCCACTACCAGGTGTCCAAGTATGGATTTCTTTTTTATCAGTCTTTTTTGCAATTCACTTTGAATCTTGGATTGTTATATTTCCTCAGTTGTATAGAAAGTTCCCGCACAACTGAGGAAATATACCATTGTTTCTTCAATTGTTATCTCTATATTAAGTTCCTCTCCCCATCCAACTTCGGCTCTAATCAAATAGGTTTTGGAATCTTTCATTTACTATCTTTCTTTACTCCTCATCTGTATTTTTCAGCATTTTTGTGCAACGGTGCTATGTTCTTGGTTGGAGTTTCATGTTACCCATGGCGAAGGACCAGTTTTCTTTTTAGTTTTCAGCCCATCTAATACTTCCATAAAATATAGTGAAAATAAATGAAACATAAAATACAGTCACAAATTTTTAGATTTCAGGTATACTTTTTTCATTTGTGGAAGTTCTGGTTCTAATCTGCTGTGTGATTTTTTACGGTAGTTTCCTATTCTTTTGCAGATGTCATGTCTTTCAGTGAGCACAGCTGCTTTACAGTCCGGGTCAGCTAATACCAGCATCTGAAGTCCTTGTCACATGTTGCTCATGATGTCTTACTTCCTATGTCCCTGATTATTCTTTAGTGTATGCCGGTCATTCTGCTTAAACGTTTGAAATAAACTAAAACCTGGAATGAAGGTATCTTCTCCAGCAGGGATTTGTTTTTGCTTCCGCAAGACCCCTGGGGTCACTGCTAGTCTGGGAGTGCCATAAGCCACAACAAATCATATGACTTGTTACATTAGCTGAGGAGATTGCCTTGTGAGATATCCCCCTGATTCCCGGCAGCTCCTGAAAGTGGAAACCTTTTTTGGGACAAACTGTGTCGGAAGTGATGCTGTGTAACTCCGGAGACAGCTTCCCTGTTGGGCGAGATGCGTGCTGTGTGTGACGAGAAGATGGGAGGCTACATCTTGCCCCTGTGCCGTGGGAGGTGGTGGCACGTCCGTCTCTCCAGTGCCTGGTGTTTCCCCTGCAGTTCAGACGTGCTCGTGACCATCTGCAAGGTGTATCTTGGCACCCTGCAGTGTCTCTTCCCCATCAACCACAGGCCAGTGCTTTAAACACCACTTGATAATCCTTGTCCGAGTCAACAGTTTCACTGGAGATTTCAGCATTTGATCTGGCATTCTTCTAAAAGCAGAGCTGTTTCTTACCAAAGGGGCCTATTTGGTTATCCTGACATGTAGCTCCTGCTGGGGAGAAGACAATGGCGACCCGCTCCAGTGTTCTTGCCTGGAGAATCCCAGGGACGGGGGAGCCTGGTGGGCTGCCGCCTATGGGGTCGCACAGAGTCAGACACGACTGAAGCAACTTAGCAGCAGCAGCAGCAGCTCCTACTGGAAAGTGAGGAGAAGCTTAAATCTTTGCCTTTGAGTTACCAGTTTCCCTCAAATGGTGGAAACGAAAGCTCTTTTTCCTTTTTCTTTTGTGACTGCCATTATGTGTTTCCTTGGTATCGGTGTGCTTTAATCTACTGAGACCATATTCCTTCTTATGTGCAGATGCGTAGTTGTAGCCATTGTCTGATATTTGGGAGAGCTGCTGTGTAGTTTTTGGCATGGTGTCATTTTTGTCTCCTGGTTTCTGGCACAGTAACAGTCCCCCCTCCCCCCAGACTTGGAATTAGCTATTTTTCAAAGAGCCACGATTCCTTTCAGTGGGGAACAGTATTAGAGACCAGAATCAGGGCACTAGGGAGTATTCACTGCTCCTGGCCTGCTGTTGCTTTCAGGCACTTTTGATGGAGGGAGCTAGAATATGGACATATATTCTAGAATACATATGTGTATATTTTAGCTGTGCTTTTATAACATTATGCTGTTTTCATGTGTTTCTTGAATTTTCATAGCTGTATTTCTATCTTACACTGAAAGTCTTGATTTCTAATATCATTCTATTGCTGTATCATACTAAAATTACAACAATAATGATATTATTACAAACAATAGGAACTTTGAATTGGTTCATTTCATTGCAAAAAAAAAAAAAAAAGCTGCTGATGTATTTGCTGTGATTCCATTAAATTTAAAAAATGTCTAGGAGGATTGGCATCTTGAGGATGTTTGAATCCCCTCATCTAAGAGTGTAGTGTCTTTCTGTTTAAGACCACTTTCATTTCCTTTAGGGGTGTTTAAAGTTTCCCCTCATGTAGGGTTTTGCACATTTCCTAGTGTGTGCCCAAGTATTCTATTGCCGTTGCTGTTGTAAATTGGGGTCTCCTTTCCCGTTGTCTTCTAAATAGCTGCTAACTGTTTCAGTGGAGGTTGGTGACTTCTGTACTTTGTTTTCACATCCTGCTTCCTCAGTGAATTGTCTTATTGTTGGCAGTAGCTTTTTGGCTGATTCTTTCTGATGTCCCAGCTGTTCGTTAGAGCTGCATGGAAAAGTAATCTCACCTCTTTGTTGCCAGTTCTTATACCTCTAGGCTCTTTCTCCTGAGTTGACTGAAAAGTCCAGTAAGATGTTAATGTGTGGTGGTGTGAGCAAGCATATTTGTCTTGCTCCTGACTTTAATGGAAATAGAAAGTGAAAAGTGAAAATGAAGTCGCTCAGTCGTGTCCAACTCTTTGCGACCTCATGGACTATAGCCGACAGACTCCTCTGTCCATGGGATTTTCCAGGCAAGAATACCGGATGGATTGCCATTTCCTTCTCCAGGAGATCTCCCCAACCCAGGGGTTGAACCCAGGTCTCCCGCATTGTAGGCAGACGCTTTACCATCTGAGCCACAAGAAGCATTTATTAATTATAGTGTTTATATTCCCCTGGTTTTCAGCTGTTGTCAACCATGCTTTAATGTAAATCTTTTGTCGTTCACACCTTTGAACCTCTCCTTAAGCTGGAATCAAGGAAGGGAGGTACTGATCAAAGGCCGCGTGTTTTCAAGAACCCTGTACAGATACCGTCCAAGAGGCGGCCCGCGAACTCTCCCGCCAGAGCGTAGGAGGTGCCTGTCCCACCGCACCTTAGTGGAAAATAGTATTTCCTATCTTTTTTTTTTTTTTTTAACAGTGAGGCTGAATGTAGCCTTCAGGTCTTGTTCATTCAAAGATTTCTCTGAATTAGTCCTTTCTTTTAATATTTTTGATCTGGAAGGTAGAAGTGTAAAGTGAAGAGAGCGAATTTTTTAGGTGGCTAATAAATCATGGATTTCATTTCCTGAAGCCATTCTCCTTACTTTAGAAAAGACAGACCTCTGGAGAAGTCAAAGATATAATGAAACAACTAGGGCTTAGTAACAATTCATTGGAGACCATGGGACAGAAATTTAGAACTGCTAATAAATGTTAGGCCTTTTGGGAAAGAAGTTGTCCCATTGTTGGGAGACCGTATCTGAGTTTTTAGAAATTGACTTTGGAATAGCAGTTAAAAATTTGTGTCTTGCCCCTGTTTTGTGAAAATGCAGTTCAGTTCAGTTCAGTTGCTCAGTCGTGTCCGACTCTTTGTGACCCCATGAATTGCAGCACGCCAGGCCTCCCTGTCCGTCTCCCGGAGTTCTCCCAAACTCACGTGCATCGAGTCGTAATGCCATCCAGCCATCTCATCCTCTGTCGTCCCCTTCTCCTCCCGCCCCGAATCCCTCGCAGCATCAGAGTCTTTTCCAATGAGTCAACTCTTCGCATGAGGTGGCCAAAGTACTGGAGTTTCAGCTTTAGCATCAGTCCTTCCAAAGCACACCCAGGACTGATCTCCTTGAGGATGGACTGCAGCCTAAATTCAAAGCAGTTTATTTTCCAATACAGTTGAGCATCTTGCCAGGCAAGCGATCATTTTTTGCTGCTTAAAAGTGAATTCGCATCTATTTAGAGGAGCTTCCGTGCTTCCCGGGTGACACTGTTGGTACAGAGTCCACCTGCCAGTGCAGGGGACGCGAGATGCGAGTTCGATCCCTGGGTCGGGAAGACCCCCTGGTGAAGGAACTGGCAACCCACTCCAGTATTCTTGCCTGGAAATTTCCATGGTCAGAGGAGCCTGGTGGGCTGCAGTTCTTGGGATCACAGAGAGAGAGTCGGACACAACCAAGAACGCATACCCCTCTTGCCTGTTAGTTGAAGAATAAAAATGGAGTGAGAAGGTACCAGAGTACTTTCTTAGTCTCTGAATTCTCCTGGCTTCAAAAACTCAGCTTTCATCGTCTTGTTTCTGCCACGTGTTTGGTGCTGTGTCTCCTCCTGATGCCCACAATAAGGGGAGGAAACAGCTCGGTGAGCCAGGCACCAGTTCACAGCAAAGGTTTGCTGACCACCGGGGTTGTCGGAGCGCAGGGAGGCGGTCAGGACAGTGATGATAGCAGAGGTGGCCCGGCTCTCAGGGAAGCCACAGACCAGACCCGCGGCGCCTGCGGCCCCCTCCCACTCGGCCCCCGCACCTGCCTGTCGCAGAGACGCCCCAGGCCGGTCTCCCGTCAGCCTGAGCCCAGCCCTGAGCACGGCCTGGCTGCTGGGGCGCCCTCCTGCCCACTCTCCTCCGGCCACATGGCTCTTACCCGAGGGTCAGTCTCAGCCTCTGTCTGTCATCCCCGGTGAGCCCCTTCTTGGCAGAACTCAGGGAACTGGTGTCAACTGGCAGCTGTAATCCCGCATTTCATGTTTAGCTCAGGCCTTCTGCAGACCACACGCTCCTTGCGTGTTCTCACCCCCTGCCCGGATCCTCCAGGCCCGGGTTTCCCCGTGCTCTGCCTTCTCCAGGGGCAGCCCCGTGCCCTGCTGGCTCTGCCTTCCCCTGTGTTTCCTGAGCCGCCTGGCTGAGGCCTGCCTTATCTTTTCTCTTAATTGTGGCAAAACATACACAGCATAACATTTACCATTTAACCATCTGTAAGCGTCCAGTTCAGTGGCATCCAAGCAGTGCGCCCATCGCCACTGCCTCTTCTTCCTCCCCCAACGGCTCTGAGCCTGTTACTACCTCCCTCTGCCCACTCCAGTGTTCTGGCCTGGAGAATTCCATGGACTGTACAGTCCATGGGGTCGTGAAGAGTTGGCTACGACTGAGCCGCTTTCACTCTCCCCTCCCCCAGCCCCTGCCTGCAGGCTGTCGCTCAGTCGTGTCCAACTCTTCGTGACTCTATGGACTGCGGCCCACCAGGCTCCTCTGTCCACGGGATTCTCCAGGCGATTCTCCAGGCCAGAATACTGGAGTGGGTTGCTGTGCTCTCCTCCAGGGGGTCTTCCCAACCCCGGGATCGAACTCACGCCTCTCATGTCTCCTGCATTGGCAGGCAGGTTCTTTACCACTAGCGCCGCCTGGAAAGCCTCTGGCGCTGCTGCCCACCATTCTCCTTTCTGTCTCTGTGACTGTGACTCCCCTAGGGACCTCATGTAAGTGGAATCATACAGAATGTTATTCCTGAATTTCGAGGCTGAACAGCATTGCTTCGTGTGGATTGTTGTCCTTCAGTCACTAAGTCGTGTCCGACTCTTTGCAGCCCCTGGACTGCAGCATGCCAGGCTCCCCTGTCCTTCACCATCTCCCAGAGCTTGCTGAGACTCGTGTCCATTGAGTCGGGGATTCCAATTAGTAGATGGAGCACCATTTGTCTGTTCATCATGATGGACCCTTGGGTTGCAGAACGTGCCACACACTGCTCTGTCTGAAGTGTCGGCTGAGGGCAGGGGCGATTTGCGTGTCTGTTTTGTGCCCAGTCTAGTACCTGCCATGGATCCCTGAGACACAGGTTTGCTGAAGGAGCAAAAAGCGCTCTGGGCCCAGGGCCTCCCCGCATCCTCCAGTTTTCTGGGAACTGTTGTGGGGCTGGACCCCCTCCCGGGCTCAGCGCTCCCTGCACCTCGGGCTCCCCCTCGTGAAATGAGGTTTCCTGCGAACAGCTGACCTGGAGGCACTTGGCGTGTCACCTCGCCTCCGTGTACCGCGCGTGGGTTTCCTACCTTCTCAGAACACGGAAGGGGTGCGACGACTTCTTTGGCTTTAAAGGGTTTCCAGCCCCGCTGCAGGGAAAGCACAGAGAAGCAGGCGTCTCCAGTGGCGCACCCGGGCAGATTCTCTGCTTCGCCCGCCCCACGCACAGCGGTGCACCCCGGCAGATTCTCTGCTTCGCCCGCCCCACGCACAGCGGCGCACCCGGGCAGATTCTCTGCTTCGCCCACCCCACGCACAGCGGCGCACCCCGGCAGATTCTCTGCTTCGTCCGCCCCACGCACAGCGGCACACCCGGGCAGATTCTTTGCTTCGCCCGCCCCACGCACCCCCGCTGGCCTTTCCTGAGATAAGCTTGTCCACCCTTTAAACCACTCGCAGGACTCGCTCAGATCGACAGGGCAGCTAGTGAGCGTCCCTTTGACCTTGCTGTTGGCAAGCAGAAGTGCCCTGGCAACCTTTGAACACAGCTGAATGCTAGGTATCTTTGATCTGCCTAAGGAAAAAGGCTATTTTAAACTGTAAGCGAAGCCAAATTTTTTTGGGTTAGATTTCCTACCCAACAAAACACACATCGCCTGCGCCCATGTCGATTCCAGTTAAGTGTCGGCTCAGAGCACAGCCTTCCTTTAATAAAAGAAACTGTAAAGCTTCTTCACTAAAATATGAGAGTACTTAATTTGCTTATAAAATTTGCCTGGGGAGATGAAAATTAAAACCTTTGGCTGAATTCAGAAATGAAAACGTGAACGTTTCAGTCAGGAATGCTACCTCCAAATAGGACGTAACTACAGACAGTTTGTTTGTAAATAAAGACCCACGTAAAGTGACGGAGGAAGCCAAGAATAAAGAGGAACTCCTGTTTAAGCCTCCCATCCTCGGGCAGTACGATGCTCGCGTTTGCCTCCGTGCCGGCCAGATGCGCTGGGAGTGCCTGACTCGTGCCTTTGTGCAGTGAGTGTGCTCGGTGTGGTCCTGGGGCTGCTGGAAGACAGCCAGGGGCCCAGGGCGGGAGAGGAAGGCTTCCCGGAGGGGGCTAGTCCACACAGGGGTGCCGTCGGCGTCTGTGCCCTCACACTGAGCCCCAGGGCCGAGACCCTGCTCTTCAAGCGCTTCAGGGCCCACTGCCCCTTCCCCGGGATGGCCGAGCACGTGCGGGCGGATCCCACCTCGGGGGTGGCTTCATCCTCCTGGGCGCCCACCCCTCCATGCAACATCGGTGGCATCGGCGCCTCCACAAAGCCGAGGAGGTGGGGGGATCACAGACGCACCCCCTCTTGACAAGTGAGGAAAGAAGGACCAGCCTGGGGGTATGGAGGGGGAGGGCGGCCTCTCCCCAGCACAGGTGCTGGCTGAGCCCCTGTTTCACTGAGAGGAGGGGGCTCTGGAGGCTGACTGGGCCTCGGAAGCCTATATGAGCCTGTGGATTCCGTGCAAATGTGCAGTCAGAATTTAAGTAGCCCGTAGCTGATTCCTTGAGCCGAGGAGTCAGCATCCTCGTGTTTGTGGTTTGTCATGCCTCACTTAGGCCACTTCTGTGTTTGTGTGTTTTTTACATACTCCGTCTCATTTATGCAGCGCAGGGAATCTGTTGCGTCGTATTTCCCCTTCTCTGTCCCCCGCCTGTGCCTGAGGGGGCAGCGTTCCCTAAGGGAGTCTTCCTGCTGCCACCCCACCTGTGTGTGCTGGGACTTCCCTGGGGGCCCAGTGGTCACGACTCTGTGCGGCCAGTGCAGGGGGTGGGGAACTAAGCTCCCATAGGGCGCGTGGCACAGCCAAAATATAAATAAGATGACAATAAGAATGATCAGCTAATTAAAAAATTTAAAAAGCCTCTCTCTGTCTTTATTTAGTTGTTAATTTTCATGAAATTATTGTGTGCTTATTTCAGCAGTGCTGAGCAACGTAGAGACGTTTCAGAAAGAAAGCCACGCAGCCCTGACACTCCACGGCGACTGCCGCGGATATTTTGAGAATGTTTCTTTTTATGTTCATACTATTTCTGAAAAATTATATACTGCTTTGCTCACTTATTTTTACTTTACACATCCATAAGTACTTTTGATAAATGTGTAAAAAATTTCACTGTGTGGGATAATCCCTTTGATGTTAAGGTATTTTCTAGTATTTTAGAATCATAAATTTAAAATGTGATATTCTCAAAATGAGTAAAATACTTTGAATTAACATAGGAGGTGAAAGACTTGTCCGCTGAAAGCCATTAAAGAAGACCCCAGTAAATGGAAAAGATGTGTGTTCGTGGATTGGAAGACTTAGTATTGTTAAAATCTCAGCACTGCCCAAGAGGTCCACAGATCCATTGCAATCTCGATCAAAATCCTAACAATGCTTTTTCTCAGACATAGAAAAAAATCCATTCTAAAATTCACTTGGAATCTCCAGGGACCCTGGACCACAGCAATATTGAAAAAGAACAAAATTGGAAGTCTTACATTTCCTGATTTCCAAGTTGACTACTGCAAAGTTACAGTAGTCAAATCAGTGTGGTACTGACCTCCCTGGTGGTCCAGTGGTTAGCCCTCTGTGTTCCCAATGCAGGGGGTCTGGGTTCAGTCCCTGGCCAGGGAGTTAGATCCCGCCTGCCCCAGCTGAGGTCACATGCTGCAATTAAGACCCAGCACGACCTAATAAATAAATATATATCTATATAAAAACCAAGACATAGACACCAAGAGTATTTAAGAGATCAAGAAGTAAGCTGCCACGTGTATGGCCACATGGTTTTCTAGGATGCCACCACTCTGGGAAAAGGACAGTCTTTTCAAGAGTGGTGCTGGAAAAAAATGGATATCCACATGCAAAAGAATGAAACTGGACCTTTATTTTATACCAAACGTAAAAATTTAACAGAGTGAATCAAAGACCAAATACTGCCTTAGAGGAAAACATAAAGGAAAGTCTGTCATTAGACTTAGCAGTGATATCAGACGCAACTCGAAAGCGCAGGCAAGGAGACCAAAAGTAGATAAATCGCACTACCTCAGAATTTAAACCTGTGCGGCAAAGGACACAACCCGCAAAATGAAAAGGCAACCCATGAAATGGGAAGAAGGATTTCAAAGTCATCTATCTCATGAGGGATTAATATCCAAAACTTATAAAGAACTCCTGCAACTCAACAACGAGAAAACAACCCAATTTAAAAATGTGCAAAGAATTTGAGTAGACGTTTCTCCAAAGGAGATACAGAAATAGCCAGTAAGCACAAGAAAACATGAATAATATCTCTCATCGTGAGGAGAAAGCACATCGGAACCAGTGAGACACCACTTAGCACCTGCTAGGATGGCTGCGGTCAGAAACCAGAAAATAGCCAGTGTTGGTAAGGATGTGGAGAAATTGGAACCCTTGTGCACTGCTGGTGGGAATGTAAAACGATACTGCCACTTTGGCCCCCTGATGTGCACAGCTGACTCATTGGAAACGACCCTGATGCTGGGAAAGAGTGAGGGCAGGAGGAGAAGTGGGTGACAGAGGGTGAGAAGGTTGGATGCCATCACTGACTCAATGGGCATGAGTTCAGGCAAGCTTCAGGAGATGGTGAAGGACAGGGGAGCCTGGCATGCCGCAGTCCATGGGGTCACACAGAGTCGGACATGACTGAGCAACAGCAGTGTGGAAAACAGCATGGCAGTTCCTCAAAAAGCTAAAAATAGAATTACCGTAATTTTTGGAGAATATACCCCCAAAAATTGAAAGCAGAGACTTAGACATTTGTATATTCATATTATAGCAGCCTTATTCACAACAGCCAAAAGGCAGACACAGCCTGTGTCTATCAAGGGCTCAATAGAACAAAATGTGATATATCCCTGCAGTGGAGTGTTGTCCAGTCTTAGGAAGGGGAGAAATTCTGGCGCATGATGCAGCACAGCAGAACCTTACGGACATTACACTGAGTGAAATAACCCAGTCACCAAAGGACAAAAGCTGCACGATCTCACTTGTATTAAACATCAGGTACCCGGAGTCGTCACAGTCACTGAGACCGCACGTGCAGGGGCCGAAGGGAAGGAGCTGGGGTGGAGGCGCGTAACAGGGGCAGACCCCCTGTCCTGCAAGATGAGCCGAGCTCCGGGGCTGGGCGGCAGTGACGCTAGCGCATCACGAAGAGCGTGCTTCTGTCACTGAGGGCGCGACGCTCTGAACTGGCAAAGACGGTAAATTTCATGTTATGTGTGTGCGTGCTGCCGCTTCAGTCGGGTCCCATTCTTTGCGACCCTAAGGACTCCAGCCCGCCAGGCTTCTCTGCCCGTGGGATTCTCCGGGGAAGAATACCCGAGTGGGCTGCTGTGCCCTCCTCCAGGGGATCTTCCCACCCGAAGCTCACACCCGTGTCTCATTACATCTCTTGCATTGCAGGTAGGTTCTTTACCACTAGCCCCACCTGAGAAGGACTTTAGCACAAATTTTTAAATAACTATTTTTTTTAAGACGTGATGCTCACTCGTGGCTACTACATTTCTGGAATAGACTCCCAGAAGTTAAATTACTTAAAGAATCTTTACATAAATTACAAATTTTATTGCCAAGCCTTATTTTCCAAAAGGATCAGAACAATTTATAGATTTGTTGTCAAGGTTACAACATGCCTTTACCAGTATTAATTATAATTTTTAAAATTATTGCTGATTTGACAGATGAATACTTTTTTCATACAAAGACGAGATGGTTAGATGGCCTCACCGATTCAACGGACATGAGTCTTAGCAAGCTCCGGGAGCCGGTGAAGGACAGGGAAGCCTGGTGTGCTACAGTCCATGGGGTCCCAAGGAGTTGGACACGACTGAGCAACTGAACAGCGACAACTGATCAGTTATAGCTCTTTTGCAGACGGGGCCATTTGAACTCTGAGGTCTCAGTTTTTTTCTAATTATTGTTGTTGTTCACTCGCTCAGTCGTGTCTGACTCTCCGTGACCCCGTGGAGTGCAATGTACCAGGCCTCTCTGTCCCTCGCTGTCTCCCAGAGCTTGCCCAATTTTTTCAAGTAAATTACAGTATATTATTAACTTCTTGTAATTGTAGCATTTATTTTTCCTTTTGATTTTTGGAGGGAACATATAGAAATTTTGTCAATATTTTAGTGTGAGGAATATCCCCTAAGCATTGCCCAGTGTCTTTTAATTATCCTTTTCTAGCTTGAGAATCGATGGTCACTTCCCTTTTCTTCTCAACACTGTGGGGATTTGGAGGCGGGGCTGATTTGATTTTTTTTTT
>SJYT01010806.1:342348-369072 GCA_006410635.1 Cephalophus harveyi | reverse complement strand
TTGTTTTTTTTTTTTTTTTTTTTTTTTAACTGCTTTTTTTTTTTTTTTTTTGACACATCTATTTTGTTTTGGTGTGAGGTGAAGACTTAAAAATTTACCCACATGTAACCGTTAGTCATCTGGGTAATCTTCACCTTTCCATGGTTCTGAGCTTCCTTCTTTAATCAGATGTTACACTTGTATAACTACACTCACTGTGTCAGGGGCTGTCTCCAGTCCTGTCTCCAGTCTACATCACACTGTCCTCAGTTCATACACTTTATAGTTGGCAGGATCTGCTTTTCTCATAAGTAGTGTTCTCATTCTTCATGCTTTTTATTTTTCCAAGTGAACTCTAGAATTACCCAGAAAAATAAGATACCTCCTCTGAATTTTGAATGGAATTGCTTTAAAACTATAAATCAGTTTGGGGAAATGTTAACATCAGCTTATTTATCATATGTGTGCTTCCAGTCCAGAAACATACCTTATCTTTATTTGTTCAAGTCTTTTTTTTCTTTCTCCATATTATTTATGTTTGTTTGCTTTTTTATATTTTAGACTCTTATTTCAGCAGTGATTTTCAGATCACAGACTTCAAGTTCTTTAAACAGCTACTTCATATGCATAAGGCTTCAAAAGAGCATGGGGGAAAATCACTAATAAAGTTGAGATCTTTTGATCCTAGATCATTAGGAAAAATACATCAAGAGTGTCTTCCCTTTTTCTTTGACTTTAATCTGTATATTTTATATAAAGATTCTAGGAGTCTTTCCCTGTTATTTCTGCATTCCACTCATCAGCACGGTCTTAGGACAGGCATATTTCCCCGTCTCATCTCATATGAAATATTAAACTGTTTGAGAACAAATCACTGTCTCTTTAGGGGATAGATCTGCATTAAGCATCTGCTTTCTGACCCCTGGGGAAGTCCCCTGCAAGCCTCGGTCCTGGCTGCACTTGAGTCTGAGTTCATCTGAGTACGGTGACAGTGAGTCCTCGGAGAGCCATCCTCGCGCATCTGACAGGCTCAGGGGTCAGCAGCCAGGATCTAAATTCCCAGTACCTGCCTCAGAGCACCCGCTGTTCAGAGAGCAGAGGAGCCAGGCAGGTGGGCAGCAGGTGGGCTCAGGCGGGGAAAGCCTGCTCCCACGACACCCATTCCCCTTTGCTTGTTGTAAGTGAATTCATAGCCCGGCTTTGGGATCCAGCAGCGTCCTTCAGCTCTGTGGACCAGGGGCCAGGGTGGGATTGGTGTGCTTTTATTTGCATATTTTTTAATGGCTATTGATCCACACAGTAAAATACTATCTTCTTACTTAGTGTGGGGGCACCTAATCAGTACCCCTGAGCGACCGCAGTTGAAATGGGGTGCGTGCCAGCCCACAGGTGTAGCTGCAAACCCTAGCCCATTTCTCACCCTTGTGAATCATGTCTAGAAACCAAAAGGCTTTTTGGTTCTTGTTTGCAAACTGGGGAAAGTGGGGATGGCGGGAGTTGTGTCAGAACTTATAAAGCGAGCAGATGTGGTTTGGACAGACTTAGTTGTGTGTGTGTGTGTGTGTGTGGAGTGAGGAATTTTTTTCAGTTCTGCCTGGCACAGAGACTTTTCTTTAGCGCATTCACTTTCATTTGGAGCTAGTAATAACCTTATTGTAGGGAATCATCTCGCCAGCACACACATACACCCCTCCCCAGGATACTCTGATTCAGAAATGATGTCCTTTCTTGGAGCAGCTTTTTATGTTAACCCTTTTTGAAGATAGGAGACTAAGATCTGAATAACAGCTTTTAATACTAGCCCCATAAAAAGAAGGGAAATATCTTTTTTAATTAAAAATTTTTAATTTAAACAAAATATGAGAAATGAAGTGGTATGTTGACCTTTTTTTAAGGTATAAAAATAAACACTTGCATTTTATTTTATGACTTTAATTTTCACAGCCAGGTGGTATAAATACCTTTAATTCATAGCACTTTCTAGCTATTGCATTTAAAACTTTCATTTTTCCATGTAATTTTTAAACTGAATTTTTCCAATTAAAAAAAAAATTAGACCCTGAGGAAAAAAAAAACACTGAGGATCATTAGTTCATAACTTGGTAATAGGAAAGGGTGATAGAACAAGAGTCCAAACTAATGAATTGGGATTGTGTAATATTTAAATAGTCATTTGCATTTAAAAAAAATAGGTTGCCCAAATGCTAAATATGATACAGATATTAAAGTAATTAGAAAACAGGAGGTGGCCAAGTGGGTATAAAGTACCGGTGAATCTGGGGTACCAGATAAATGCGAAAATTTAAAGTTCACGTAGACACATATGCATACTTTTTTTTTTTTTTCTTTTGGGTGGCTTTCTCCGAATCATTTGTTTATAGTCTGGCTGGAGTTGTGGCCGCAGTCCTGCCCCTTGAGAGATGGGATCTTTGCCTAAAAGTTAGTGAGAAATAAAGACTGAGAAAGCCAAAAAATGTCCAGGCTTTTCACACACACACTGACAGCCAAACAGAACGCTCTTTCCATTTGCAGTTTTTTAGTGTCATTTTAAGTTGCAGCTTCTGGCCAATCAGCAAGCCCCGTGCCTGCTGACATCACGAAGCAGCCAGTTCCCTCCAGCTGCAGAGAGCTTCAGTTTGTCTTTTTTTTTTAAACTAAAATGGAGGCTGGTTTCTTGCCTTAAGGAGTACATTGCCTTCCCCGCTGAAGTCTAGATGTTGACATGTAATAAAGCGGGCAGCAGGATGGTGGTGGATGCGGCCAGCTCCAATTTTTTTTTTTTTTTTCTTTTGGGTGGCTTTCTCCGAATCATTTGTTTATAGTCTGGCTGGAGTTGTGGCCTCAGTCCTGCCCCTTGAGAGATGGGATCTTTGCCTAAAAGTTAGTGAGAAATGAAGCCTGAGAAAGCCAAAAAATGTCCAGGCTTTTCACACACACTGACAGCCAAACAGAACGCTCTTCCCATTTGCAGTTTTTTTAGTGTCATTTTAAGTTGCAGCTTCTGGCCAATCAGCAAGCCCGTGCCTGCTGACATCACGAGGCAGCCGGTTCCCTCCAGCTGCAGAGGGCTTCAGTTTGTCTTTTTTTTTTTAACTAAAATGGAGGCTGGTTTCCTGCCTTAAGGAGTACATTGCCTTTCCCGCTGGAGTCTAGATGTTGACATGTAATAAAGCGGGCAGCAGGATGGTGGTGGATGCGGCCAACTCCAACGGGCCTTTCCAGCCCGTGGCCCTTCTCCATATTCGAGGTAAGTTATTGTGTGTTTCACTGAAACGGAACCTTCTGTGGTTAGTTAATAAATGGCCATTGTGCTTCAGATAAGAAAAGCAGGAAGTCCTTTCTAGCAGAATTCACCCCGTTTCGCGGCAGACCTAACCAGAGGAGGCTGGGTGTGTCACTGCAGTTTGGCATTTTACGAACTACTTACAGAATTTGAGTCTTGAGAGAGGCCTTGCATGCATAGTTCAAAGCTGGTTTTTCTGCTTTCTGCTCGTTCTCCCATCCCCCTTTCAGAGCCGTGCTGATGTCAAAGGATGTGAAGTCACTGCCCGGGGAAGGCGTTGGGTGGGGGTAGGAAGGAGAGGCGGGCGGCACGCCTGGCCTGGCCAAGTTGTCCGTGCGCAGAGTTTCTGTTACAGATGTGTCGCTTGATTAACACCCCGAAGGTTTCACCGGGGATACATCCCTGAATTAAAGGTGAACTACAGTCAGAAAATATGTGGGAACGACCAGAAAAGAACTTCCCTTTTTAAAAGGATCATCTTCGTCCTTGCCATGGAGCCTAAAAGAGAAATACACTTGTGCTTTGAAATACTGAAATCCATTGTGGGTCGTAATTTCTGAGCTGTTAGCCTTTTTATGGAATAGTAGCAGACACTTTGCATTTAAGCAGGCTCTGTATTGACATTTGCCCTAAAAATTTTAAGTGGCAGCAGGTTTTCAATATGTGTATAGATCACTTTTAATACAGTTTGCCAGTCGTAATTTATACAATATTTGAGTTCAGAATTTAGCTTAAAATTTATACAGAACTTAGCTTAAAAACACAATTACCACAGTAAATTGATAATTATATTAAAACATAGGTATCAGGATAATTGTATACTTTTTCTTTAGCATTTAAAAATGTTTCTTATACAAATTTTTTGTTCATATTTGGGTGAAATAGAAAATGATAGTTAAGCAAACTTCATCAAATCACTTTAAAAAGTATATAATATCACAGCTCTGTCCTAACAGAACAGCTTTAACTGTCAGGACCCGTGCTAAGGAAGGGTTGGGGCAAGATCTCCAGGTGACTAATAGTCTGTATGACTAAAATGCCAGGCAAGATTTTTCAGATCCTAGGGTGTACCCAGGGAAGGAAGATGAAACTACATGAATACCCAGTCTGTTGGAATAAGATAGGGGTTGCCTTTTCTCTCCAAACCCTCTGTAATGAAGCTGGTGGCAATTAACGTCCACAGTGACCAAACCTGTAGGTCACTTTGTTTTGCGGTACAACCAGGAAAGAGCCAACGTTGACCACAGTCAGCACTCAGGTGTTTTAGCTGCAGGAGCCAAACGGGCTAAAACAAAATGATTGTGTTTCCATTTAAGTTCTTAAACAGGGACTGATTGAGTTAGTAATAAGAAAATTTTATTGCACATGAAACGTTTATTTGTAAACTTTTAAGGTATATTCTAATAAATAACAGATTTTTTTTTTTAGTTTGAGTTTAATGTACCTTTTTTTTTTAGCTATGAATTTATTCCAGACTGGAATATTTGATTTTATATCTTATACCACATTTTTTTTTTTTTTTTTTTTTTAAATTCTAAGACTTTACTGTGACCAATCTGGGTTTTTTGTGTTTTTTTCTTTTTTTTTCCTGTTGGTTGAATTGTTGGTTGTTCTCTAATTGTGAGGGAGAAAAGTAGTGAAGTGTACTAACCTACAAGAGACTTGAGTTTTTAAGAAGGAATAACCGGTAGTAAAACTTAACTTCTGGTTCAAACAGTGAACTAGTTAAAACTTGAAAAACGCTTGATTTACTCACCAGGACTTTTGAGAGCAAGCATATTCATGAGTGGTTTAGCAAACTTTATTTTTACTGTCTTGGCTTTTAGAGTCTTGATCAGTTTCATCTCCACTCAGCTTCTCCTCTGTGTGTCCAGGGCTGAGGGTCCTTCCTCAGAGGGCTCCGTGGTCTACTAGAGGGACCCACGCAGGGGCCCTGGGGCAGGAGGGCACGGCAGCTGAGTCTGGGAAAGCGAGTGGGGGCCTGATGCCTCCTGGTGCCGGGAGGGGGCCGGCAACCCTGGGGCTCACCTCCAACTCCACTCCCCCGTGCGTTTAGAGAAGAGGGGTCGTCCCCACAGAGGGAAAAGAACAGCCCGCGCGGCACACAGCCTGTAAGTGATAGGGCCAGAATCCCAACCCAGGCAGTGGTTTTGTTTTGTATGGAATTTTTCTTTAATTCGTTTTAAAATAGAAAGTTTGGCTGTTTGTAGACCCTTTTGCCACAGGATTGTAGAAGTAGTAGTGTTTTCCCCCCAACATTTTATCAATATCCATCTGTTTCGCTGGCCTCTGATATATGACAGTTTTGGGGCCGAGGATTCATTTCTTCATTCATTTTTCAAATACTTGAGTCCCTATCACCTCGTGCCAAGCAGGTTCCTAATTTGGAGTATGAAGCAAGCACCGTGGCCCAGCTTTCAGAGCTTATGGTCCATAAACAATGCAGTTCCTGAATTGGTTAGTAGCCCCAGTTGGCTGGACACTCATCTCCTATTACGTAGCCTAGGGTTTGTGGTCAGTGTAGTGAATTAGCATGTCCTAAGAAGTGTGACCAGAGAAGGCAATGGCACCCCACTCCAGTTCTCTTGCCTGGAAAATCCCATGGGTGGAGAAGCCTGGTGGGCTGCAGTCCATGGGGTCGCGAAGAGTCGGACACGA
Source organism: Cephalophus harveyi (assembly GCA_006410635.1). Classification (NCBI taxonomy): domain Eukaryota; kingdom Metazoa; phylum Chordata; class Mammalia; order Artiodactyla; family Bovidae; genus Cephalophus; species Cephalophus harveyi. Next base: position 363,152 of record SJYT01010806.1, on the reverse strand, counting down.
CTGAGCGACTCCACTTTCACTTTTCACTTTCATGCATTGGAGAAGGCAATGGCAACCCACTGCAGTGCTCTTGCCTGGAGAATCCCAGGGACGGGGGAGCCTGGTGGGCTGCCGTCTATGGGGTCGCACAGAGTCGGACACGACTGAAACGACTTAGCAGCAGCAGCAAGAAGTGTGACAGGAACATGTTGTTGAAACTTAGCCTAAATTTTTCTGTCTGGAGAAGCAGCGGCGTCACCTGGAACTTGGTGGCTGTAAATTTAGCTTGATGACTTAAATCCTGTCCTCGCAGGGCCGACCAGGAGACCTGTCTGTGGTGGCGGGAACGTCCTCTCTGCTGGCCACCGCAGCAGCCCTCGGTCACAGGTGACTGCTGAGCCCTCAAAACGTGGCTAGTGCAACTGAGAGGTGGAATGGTTAATTTTATTTCGTTTTGGCTATTTGACATTTAAATAGACCCGTGTCTAGTGGCTGTTGTATTGGACAGCACAGCTCTAGACTGGGATCGGCAGACTCTTTCAGGAAAAGCTGGAGAGTCAATGTTTTGGCCTTGAAAGCAGCCACAGATAGGAATGACCGTGTTCCAATAAAGCTTTATTTACAAAAACAGGGGGCTGGCCAGATTTGGCCCATGGGGCACAGTTTGCCTCCCCCACCCCCAGCCCCCAACCCCGCCACCGGTCTCGCCACCGGTCAAGACTTTTCCTTGAATTTTAATTGCCGGTTAAGCATAGTAAGATGTCTTTCACTTCCAGAGCCAGGTTTAAGGCAAGAATAGCTGTGCCAAAAAGATGCTGATGGTCAGAAAGGAAGATCTACTGTCCATCTGGATCCAGCTGGCTTTTATTCTGGCCTCAGGAAAGCCATTATGTGCTCTGATCTGAGAGTTGGTCGGCAAGTCCAGTCCCTGAAAGACTGATGGGTTGCCAAGGCCTGGTGGGGAGCTGGGGAGCAAATTGTTCTTTTTGTGTAAAACCCCTTTTTCTTGGGGAATGGAAGTTTGATTGTAGGAAAAGTTTGTCTTCTCACAAGTATTCCTGCGTCACCGATTCGAGGAAAGGTGTTTACCTTTCCAATAGAAACTTAGAGAAGAATGGTCCAGGGGCAGGGTGGAGGTCGAGGCCCAGGGCCTCCTTTCCGCCTGGACCCGCCTGATGGCTTAGCCGTGCTGCTGAGCCCCGCTGCGCACGCGCACACGGGCTCCCAGGCGTGGGGCGCTGCTGCGTGGCTGAAGCCAGTAGACGTCGAGAGGGCGGCTGCCCCGCGCCGCCCTCACCCCCCAGAATTAGGAAGGAAGTCGGGTCATCGACTACGGAAAGTGAAAGGCCCCCTCAAAAGACCTCGCCAGTGACTCTCCCTCTCCAACTAGAGAGAACCAGACCCAGGGTGTTTATGGTGTACCTGTCCCTCTCTGTGAAGCGACTTTTTAGAAGGACACCTTGAAAGCTACCTGGAGTGAGCCTCTCCTGCCGGGGAGGAGTGAGGAACGTAACCAGAGGAACAGAGAGCTCTCTGGGGGGTGGTGTGTGTTTATGTAAAGCCCACACATCTTTTGTTGATTAGTCTTCTCTGAACTGATCATATTTTTTTCATTAAAAGATGCTCATTATGTAGAAGAATAATTAGGTATGGTTAGTAGTCAGGAAAAGGGTGTTTTGCATCTAGGAACGGTCCGAGTCCTCCCAGACACAGCCGTTTGGGGTGCACCGCACCCCATTTCCATACGTCAGGTACCCCCATGAGGCGGTTCTCCCCTGGGCCAATGACCTGCCAGATGCAACAAGCTTTTGTGAACACTGACTTGTTCTTCCCAGCCCTGCTGCCTGGGGGGTGACTGGGACGTCCTTGACACTCTTCCCCAAGGTCACCAGCCTGTAAGTCCCAAGTCCACCGTCCTGCTCCTCCGCCAGCTCCACGTCCCCAGGCCATTGCTGGTGGTTCTCCCAGAGGAAACACAGCCACGTATATCATCTTCTGGTATTTCCTTTTGGCCTTTTTGGAGACCCAGCTAGAGCAATCTTTGGGGGACTTTGGATTTCCAAGTGATCAGATAGGATAAGGCACCCTTCCATCAGCTCAGGTCCTGGCCACGCAGAACATCCCAGACCAGAGGCTGGGGCGTGGGCCAGTGCAGGCAGGGGCATGCAGACCCCTGCCCCATCTCCCGCCATCCGCTTCCAGGCAAGGCCTGCCTCACCTCCTCTTCCCTGTCAGAGGGAAAAGGACCATCAAGGATGCGGAGAACTCCCAAGCCTGGGCTGGTTTCTCTCACTAATGTACTTAAGGAAAAGTCTTGCTTATTCATCTTGTAGAGACATTGGCTCACGTGCGCAAGGACAAACTGCAACAGCCAGAAAAATCTGGTTTTGTTTTAGGCCCTTGAATTATTCATAAATCAGAAACCCTTCTAGTTGAAAAGAAAAACGCAAGAGATGCAACAGTCGAACATAGTGAATGACTCTGTATCAGATGTTTGTTCTAAAGACAAAATCAAACCTGCAGGAGACATTGGTGTGGCTGTTGTGGAAAGTTGAATAGAGCGATGTGGAATTTTCTATGGAATTACCATTAGTTTCAAAGGGATTCTGATTTGTAGGAACTTTCCTCATCCTTAGGAATTGCAGATGGAAGTATTTAAATTCGGGTGAAGTATCATGATCTCTGCACCTTACTTCAAACAGCAAAGAGAAAGGTAATTGTAAAGCAAATATGCTCGTATCCCTAGTTGTTGAATCTAGGGAAGTGGGTATATAGGTATACAAGTATATACAAGGAACACAAGTATTCACCTTCCATGTAGGTTTAAACTTCTTCATACTGTTTGAAATGTCTTTAAAATGTTCTGCTTTAGAAAACAATGTGCAAAGGACATGAAATTACTTAGAAATCGTTTCCTAAGCAGTGAGCAGTGGCCGCTCATACTCAAGCTTGGGCCTTCCTCCCGCTTTCCCTTTTACTCTCCCTTGCGAGAACAGTCGAGTGGCCCGTGGTGAAATGATGAGGCAGGGGCGTGGCCATCTCGGGTGGGCTGGGGCTGAGACCCTGTAGCCCAGCGCCTCGCGGGTGGGTTCCCTGACAGCCACACCATCTTACCGAACAGTGTTTTGCGGGGTGTACACCTATTTTTTTTTATGTTTATTGGCATTTTTATTGGTCTTTTAAAATGTAACAGTTTAAAGCACACTCTCAGGTAAAAGCAAAGTTTCCTCTGAACTTGACAGGCGGGGTGCTCAGTGGTTAAAGGCAGGGTTCAGAAGTCACGGGGGTCCCCACTGTGGGCTAGCTGAGCCATTTCAGGCAAGCTCACTCATTTCCCTGCCAGAAATAGGAAAGAAATGGGGGGTTGTCAAAGGATCTACCTGTGTGGACTTTATGAGGGTTAGTTAAATGAGTGAATGCGTGTGACACAGTCCACGCGGTGCCGAGCGCGGTGAGCCCTGGGCCGTGTTCGCGGCTGCCGCGGTTGTCCTCTCTTTCCTAGGTCCTGGCGGTGGTGTAGAGCCCAGCGCCTTAACCTCAGCTTGTGTTATTTTTCTGCCACCCTGCTGCCTGTACCTGCTCCTCTGTCTCTATCTGCTCGTTCTCTCTCCCCCGTTTACCAAGCCTCTCTTCCTGCAATTTGCTTGTCGTTTTACCACCTGGAGGAAGTCGGTGTCACCGATGACCCTGGAGTGTGTGCCGTGTTCTGCTTGTGGATCGCGTACAGAATCGCCTCATCAGGCGACCCTCGGACGATCATCAGCCGCTCCGTTCGCCGTGTACTGATGACCCCCATTCAGACTTCTCGCTCTCAGGGGTCCAGCCTGTAACAGGAAATCAGCATTTAATACAGTCCTTTCCTCACCCCATTTTTAACTCTTATGAAGAAAGCCAGTTTAGCATAAGATTTATAAGGAATTCTCCTTTAAGAAGTTAGAGGTTTTCTGTGGTTAGTCCCAAATAGGAGATAGTTCATTGTTTTTAAATGCAGATGTTGCTTTCTGATGTTTACTGTCATATTGGTCAAATCCCATTATGTTAGAATTCCTGAATTCCTTTTTTGTGTGGGGATTTTTAAATTAGGATAGTATTTGATGGGACTTCCCTAAGTGGTCCCGTGGTTAAGGCTCTGGCACTTCAGATGCACAGGACGCAAATTCAGCCCCTGGTTGGAACTACTGGGTTGGCTAGAAAGTTCCTTCAATTTTAAGGTTAAAAAATAAACCTTTCATTTTTACCGAAAACTTTATTGAGCAGCCCATTTTGTTCCACTGCCTTCTGCCATTTTTCAGGCAACTTCATAGTTCCATCTTCCCAAAACTTTTTACCTTTTTGAGCAGAGAACTGTTCCAGGTGCCCTTTACAGTCTTTCAGGGAATTGAAGTTTTTCCCATTAAGAGAATTTTGTAAAGGTTGAAATGAACAGAACATCCAAAGGTGCAGTGTCTGGTTAACATGGCTGATGAATCAGAATTCCAGCCAAGCTGTCACAATTTTTGCCTGATCATCAAAGCAACGTGTCGTCTTGTTGCGTTATCCTCATGGAAGATGAGGATGCGTTTTCTGTTGACTAATTCCAGACAGTTTTCATGTCAAGTGCTGCTTTCAGTTGGTCTCACTGCGGGCAGTACCTGTTGGAATCAGTCATTTGGTTTTCCAGAAGGAACTCGTACTAGAGGACACCCTTCCAGTTCCACTATGTACACAACATCACTTTCTTTGGATGAAGGCCGGTACCTTTGGGGTGGCTCATGGTGGCTCATTTCGCTTGCTCTGCAAACTCTTCCATTCCACATTATTATATAGCATCCACTTTTCATCACCCGCCACAATTTGTTTTAAAAACAGAACATTTTTTGTGACGTTTAGCAGAGTCACATGAGGAAATATGGTCAAGGTTCCCCACCCCCCACCTCCCCGCCACCCTGCTTTACTTACGTGGAACCCAAATATCAAAGCGATTAACATAACCAAGCTGGTGCAAATGATTTTCAGTGGTTGATTTGGATATTTTGAGTATGTCGGCTATCTCCTGTGGCGTATAATGTTGATTGTTCTCAGTTAATTTCTCGATTTGATCACTGTCAACTTCAACTGGTCTGCCCGACCAAGGAGCATTGTCCAGCGAGAAACCTCCAACACGAAACTTCACAAACCGCTTTTGACATATTCCATCAGTCACAGCACCTTCTCCATACACTGCACAAATCTTTTTTTTTTTTTTTTTTGGGTTGGCTAGAAAGTTCCTTCAATTTTAAGGTTAAAAAATAAACCTTTCATTTTTACCGAAAACTTTATTGAGCAGCCCATTTTGTTCCACTGCCTTCTGCCATTTTTCAGGCAACTTCATAGTTCCATCTTCCCAAAACTTTTTACCTTTTTGAGCAGAGAACTGTTCCAGGTGCCCTTTACAGTCTTTCAGGGAATTGAAGTTTTTCCCATTAAGAGAATTTTGTAAAGGTTGAAATGAACAGAACATCCAAAGGTGCAGTGTCTGGTTAACATGGCTGATGAATCAGAATTCCAGCCAAGCTGTCACAATTTTTGCCTGATCATCAAAGCAACGTGTCGTCTTGTTGCGTTATCCTCATGGAAGATGAGGATGCGTTTTCTGTTGACTAATTCCAGACAGTTTTCATGTCAAGTGCTGCTTTCAGTTGGTCTCACTGCGGGCAGTACCTGTTGGAATCAGTCATTTGGTTTTCCAGAAGGAACTCGTACTAGAGGACACCCTTCCAGTTCCACTATGTACACAACATCACTTTCTTTGGATGAAGGCCGGTACCTTTGGGGTGGCTCATGGTGGCTCATTTCGCTTGCTCTGCAAACTCTTCCATTCCACATTATTATATAGCATCCACTTTTCATCACCCGCCACAATTTGTTTTAAAAACAGAACATTTTTTGTGACGTTTAGCAGAGTCACATGAGGAAATATGGTCAAGGTTCCCCACCCCCCACCTCCCCGCCACCCTGCTTTACTTACGTGGAACCCAAATATCAAAGCGATTAACATAACCAAGCTGGTGCAAATGATTTTCAGTGGTTGATTTGGATATTTTGAGTATGTCGGCTATCTCCTGTGGCGTATAATGTTGATTGTTCTCAGTTAATTTCTCGATTTGATCACTGTCAACTTCAACTGGTCTGCCCGACCAAGGAGCATTGTCCAGCGAGAAACCTCCAACACGAAACTTCACAAACCGCTTTTAACATATTCCATCAGTCACAGCACCTTCTCCATACACTGCACAAATCTTTTTTTTTTTTTTTAACATTTCAGTTGCGTTTTTACCTTTCTTGAAATAATAAAGCATAATATGCTGAAAATGTTGCTTTTTTTCTTCCATCTTCAGTGGCTACTACAAATGGCTACACAATCCACCAGTTTTGGTGTTCTGTTTTTTTTTTTTTTTGACTCATGCTGGTATGACACCTGTCACGATACAATTTAACAAAATTGTTTCAAATGAAGTAAAAGACAACTAAGTGCTACAAGAAGCATCTTATGGGAAAAAAACAAACTTTTTGGCCCATCCACATGCCCCGCACCCAAAAAAAAAAACATAGTATTTGAACCAACTGAGATCCAAACTATAACGTTATAACTTACTGTTTCAAGTTTTAATATTGTAGTATTTCTAATAGAACTTGAGTTGTTAACACCTGTTTGATTAACCTTTTCAAGTCTCTGCTTTGTCATTGATGCATGTGAACTTCATTTGAATTTTTGTCTGCTTGTTGTGTTATTCACTAGCAATGTGTTCTAATTATGGTAGTTCAGCTTATAAAGTTATGAGCATAGTAATGTTTCCTAAGGAACAAGCCCAGTTTTCCTAAATTACTGGTCCTTTATGCTTGGTAACTTCAAGGAGGAAGAAGAGGCCGGAACCAGGGAGGCACCGTGCATGTTTGTAGACCATTTTGGCATATATACAACCGGAAGTTGTTCTTCTCTCCTTCTGGTAGGTAGTAGGCCAAGCTTCTCCAGGGGTGGCAGATGATAGCATTGTATTCACAGCTCTGCAGGTGTCCTCAGTGTTTGCGTAAAGCAGTGGTCAGTGGGCCCCTGGAGTCCCTGAGATACTTTCAAGGGAGCCGCAAGGTCGCAATGATCTCCAGTATTGCAGGCAGATTCTTTTACCATCTGAGCCACAAGGGAAGCCCTTTCTCAAGAATACAACAGCCTTTTTTTTTGCCTCTTTGACTGGGTGGCCGTTTGCCCTGATGGTGCAAAGCAGTGATGGGTGAAATGGCTCCTTTCGTGGAGCAGGCCGTGGTGTCCAGCTGGAGAGCATCACGCACCCCACCGTGTCGCACGAGTCTGACCCAAGACTATCCTTGATGAAGCATGAAATGGTTAGTTTTATTAGATCTCAGCCTTCGCTCACACACTTTTTGGATGACACAGAGTTCACATGGAGCCCGCGGGCGCGCTGCCCGCTGCTGCGGTGGTCTCCAGGAATACTGCGCAGCTGTGTGAGCTGCGAGCTGAACTGGCCTCTTTTTTCAGGAACATTATTTTTACTTGAAAGAACAAGAGACAGACAAATTGGGTTAGTAAGACCTGAATATTTGACATACGCTTTCTCTATAGTGAAGTGAAAGTGAAAGTCGCTCAGTCGTGTCTGACTCTTTGCGACCCCATGGACCATACAGTCCATGGAATTCTCCAGGTCAGAATACTGGAGTGGGTAGCCTTTCCCTCCTCCAGGGGATCTTCCCAACCCAGGGATCAAACCCAGGTCTCCTGCATTGCAGGCGGATTCCTTACCAGCTGAGCCGCCAGAGAAGCCCATTCTTGAAAAGGAATGAAGGAAGCCTGTCAGTTCAGGGAACAACCGTGACACTATAAGTTGCCCAGGATAAAACTCGAACTTGTAAGCAGAAGTTTGAATTTTGGGAAACTGCCAGCGTGAGCTTGACAGCTCCCGCTACTGATGACTTCTGATGATACTGACAAATGGGGCTTCTTGATCTGAACGACGGAAGAGCTGCATGACTGCACACCAACACATTCCGAGATGCTGCAAACATTCGTGGGCAGGAGAGGCATTCAAAGCACGGGACACACCGCGGGGTCTGATGTCACCGGAACATCATCAGTATGGTTTCAGATTCCACGTTGCAGCTAAGCTTTCAGAAACTGCCGCTTGTTGAACAGTAGCATAGACTCAAAGGAGAATGACCATAGTTTTTTTAAATGTCATTGAAATACCTCCCTTTGCCAACTAAACATGTGGTGAAGGCTGGGCTTCTTTTTGTATGCTGCTGCTGCTGCTAAGTCACTTCAGTCGTGTCCGACTCTGTGTGACCCCTTAGACAGCAGCCCACCAGGCTCCCCCGTCCCTGGGATTCTCCAGGCAAGAACACTGGAGTGGGTTGCCATTTCCTTCTCCAATGTAAGAAAGGGAAAAGTGAAAGGGAAGTCGCTCAGTCGTGTCCGACTGTTAGCGACCCCATGGACTGCAGCCCACCAGGCTCCTCTGTCCATGGGATTTTCCAGGCAAGAGTACTGGAGTGGGGTGCCATTGCCTTCTCCGTCTCTTTGTATACTTTAACCAAAATACCGTATCAGACGACAGTATGGAAGCAGAAACGCAGGGCTGCCTGTCTTCTGTTAAGTCAGACTTTATAAAGAGATAAGCAGAAGTATAAAACAGTGTCATTTTTCTTGCTATTTTTTAATACAGGTATTCTCATGATATTTCAGCTAACAGGCAATGAGCCTGTTACCTTAAGTGAATCAGTCAGTACGTGTTTTAAACCCTCTCTAATCTGGTATCAGTAAGTAGAATCCGTGTGATCCATGCTCTTCAGGGTCCTCCAGACTTTTTTAGAGGACCTGATTCTGACGCCAAAAACAATTGAAAACTCTTGGCCCAAGAAAGCTCTGTAGCATGAGCTGGACTTGCTGGACCCTGTTTTTACTAAGTCTCTGTATTTTTCTCTCCTCCTCTCTCAAAAAAAAAAAAAAAATTTTCCAGATTAACTAATCAGCTAATAATGTATATAGGTCTCCCAGGCCACAGTGGGAGCCAGTAACTGTGCCCGGCATGTGGGTGGTGGAGTCTCCCCAGGACTGGGCCCTCTCTTTTGGCATTAATTGGCTCCCTTTTATCTTTTTCTGATCTTTTTTAAAAATCCATATGTGAATATTGCCACTTTGAAATTTTTTTTTGAATTGGAAATAAAACTAAAATTATCCCTAGCCTTATCCCCAAAATGAGTCTCCTACCTTCCCTGGCATCTCAGAGCAAATTGTTTGGAGTTTGCTGTGTATCATTTTACACGTGTGTGTGTATGTATATTCACACTAAGTAGTGTAAATGTGGATTTATCTACTGACTGGTAGTATATAGTATTTTTTGTTTTCTGTTTTTTTGTGGATTTTTTTCCCCCAGCGCTTTGCTGCTTGTGGATTCTCAGACCAGGGATTGAACCCTGGCCCTTGGCAGTGAAAATGCCCAGTCCTAACCTCTGGACCACAAGGGAATTCCCTGTTTTTTTTTTTTTTTATTTCTTAAGACAAAAAAGCTAGCATGATAGTAGTTTTGGAAAACTAAACCTTCGATAAGGTTTGAACGTGTTGATAGCTTTGTGAACTGATTCCTGATGCTCTTAGCTAAGTGTGACATTAGAGTATCCTGAATCGTGCTGTATATACATACACGGCATAAACTCTCTAAGTGCGGTCCCACACTTCTCTGCGGATTTGGTTTAAAGCCCCCCTGGGACAAGGTGGGCATCTGGCGGGAGGCTGCAGCGAGTGGAACGTCTGGCTCGTGCCCACGGCGTCCCAAGGGCGATCTCGGGCGCTTGCAGCACACAGCCAGGTGGCACCAAGGCTCCGTGCTCGTCGTGCCGAGGTCCAGAGGGAGCATCCGCGGGCAGACCTGCCCAGGCAGTGAGTGGTGAGGCCCATCGGACTGGAGCTGGGCTGGCTTCTCCCACACCTCCCCACTGGAGGTGTGGCCCCTCTCTGTGCTTGAGGCCTGGTCCCCAGGAGTCATCTTACCTGAGACACCACCGGTGACGCTCCTTTGCCTGCTTTTTAGAATATTTTCCTAGATGTTGAAAACACTGGGGTCTTGTCAATTTAGTGGACCCCCTTCTCAAATTAGATCCAGTCACGCCGTAGTCGAGCTGTCGGATTCAAGGCTAAGGCCTAACAGTGTGTCTTACGGGGTTACTGGGGTCCTTGGCTGTCTCCAGACCTTCCTGAGTCTGTGAATGTGCTATATTTTTAAATGCATTTGATTAAATTACTTGTTTTTCAAGGGAATTGAAAGAAAAGAGCTGAGATTCAAATTCTAGCCTCCTGTCCCTGAGGACCGAAGCACGTGATGAGAATAAGCAGATTGCTCCTTTTATCCTTAAGAGAAATGCTACACTGGTAGAAAACTTGAGTGACTGGTTTTTTGGGTTTTTTTTTTTTTATGACTTTAATAAATTTAAAAACATTATCTCTTTGCAATAAAGTCACAAATGACATTTTATTGAAGAAGCATTATTCATCTTAAACAAAGGTTAACTTAAGTTTGCACTTTAAGCCAAAGGTAAACTTGCACAGTCCTGAAGTCTTTTGCTTATCTTCTTCCTCTCTGCCTGCTTCTTCCCATTAAGCACTCTCCTTTCTTATTTTGTCTCATTTATTCTTCAGATGAGGCTGTCAGATCTTGAAACTGATGTTTTCTAAGGCATGTAACTTTCCTTGGGTTGACTTATTCAAATAATACTGTGTCAGTGGATATGAATTCTGGATTTTTCACTTCTAAGTTTTGTGCACCAGCTAAATATAAATTTTCAAATATTGATCTTGAATTTTGGCACTTAATTTGATATGCGTTGCAATTGTCAGTACCCAATTCAACATAGACCATCCCATCTGCCTGGACTGCGAAAACACCTTTGGGGAATATATGCACATGTATGTGCTCACATGTGTCTCTAAAGTCAAACACCAACTTAGTTCAGTCTCTAGCCTTGTTGTTTAGTATAGTGCCTTGATCAGCTGCTTATTTGAGCCTTTCTTCTGTTTTAAAAAAGGAGGAGAGCCCTGAAGTGAAATGTAAGCTAAACCGGGATTATAATTTTAACACTACATCATGTTAAAAAATATAAAGGGGTGTTTAAGAAGCATATTCAGTAACGTGTTCTCTGCCAGCAAACAGGGACTTAATCAGCCAGTTACTCGCCTTGACTGTGACATCCATAGTAACTCAGACACGCCACCCAGGTAAATATTTAGACGGGTTAGGAGTGTGCATAACCGAGGCAGGGCCACGCAAGGGCTGATGCAGCTCAGGCGTTGGCCATCCCAGTGCATGGCCCTGCGTCCTGTCTGGTACACCAGGCACTGCCGTCATCCATTCCTTGCAGGGTTTTTCGAAACTGTGTGGCCTAGAGAGAAACTGTTGAGGAGGGCCGGCTTACCCAGGGCAGTCCGTCCTCCCGTGTGATGCCCGGGGGCCGATGGAGGCTGCAGTTGTTTGTCATTAGCGCCCAGAAACCTTTTCATCTTCAGAGCCCCTTGCAGGTGTTCATTAACCATCCCCTCTCTCCTACGAGGCAGCAAACAGGTTTTATTAGTCCCTCTTTTACAGTTGTGGAAGCCAAAGCAGAGAGGTTCCCGGCCTTGCCCGAGGTCAGGAGGACAAGCGCCTGGGCTTCCTGAGTCACGACTCCGGGCCCACACCCCTCTGGTTTGCACACTGCCGCTCTCGCAGCCTCTTTATCACAGGGATCTAGCAGCGCTGCGCTTTCTGCTCTTTCTCAGAGGGGTGGAGAGTGCCGTGCAGCTGGAACCAGGTTAGTTGATCTTATGGTGTCATCTAGAAAAGCAAGAGATGCAGATTCTGGGTCTTGAAGGTAAGGGCTGTGCCTTGGGGGTTTGTGGGTACGGATGAAATTAACTGAGTGGAGCCTTAAAGCGCACCCACTTGCCCTTAGCATAACCTACCTGGAAGCTCCTGTTGAAGAAACACAGTCTCCGGGACTGCTTTCCACTTGGTCCAAGGACTTCGCACGTCCCAAGAGATGTACGTCAAAGCTTTGTTTTCACCATAGCTAACAAAAGTATTTCAATGCTGAACATAAACTTACCACTGGTAAAGATTCCTCATGAGTGATCTTAGAATTTAGACCAAAGTAAGATATATTGTTCTGTTGTAATAGAATTTGGAGCTTTCGGGCGGTAGGGAGGAGAGACATTCATTATTTGAAAACTGGCTGTTTTAGTATAAGCATTTGTCCAGGGGGAAACACTAGAGAGGACAGCTGCTTTTGGATGATGTATACGATTGAGAGGATGTTTACATTTTAAAAATAGTTTTTTAAAAGCCAGTGAACTCATGTCCCTGCTTTTCATAAAGCTCTGAGATGCTTCCTTCCTCATTCTTTGCTCCGAGAGCTCCGTGCGCGTGTCCTCGTTGAATTCAGCACTGGCAGCCGGGCAGCGCTCCGGCCTTCACTGCCAGTTAACTGTATAAGGTTAAAATTAAGACCCCAAGCTTTTAGTTCACCAGGTTTGTTTCGATGGGGAGGAAAACTTGATGGAATATAGAGAACAAAATTTACTTGTGACCTTCTGCCTTCTGGCCCCCTAAAGCTTTGTCTCCTTCCCTGAACAGATATTTATAAATCACCACCCTGGTGGTCAGTGCTGTGCTGGGCGCTGAAGGTGCATGTCTGGGCGCCTTCAGGTTGGCACCGGGGAGGAGAGAGTTGTCTGAGTGGTCTGGCCGGGTGGGGCGGGGGTGGAGAGGCCTCACCAAGGTCATCCGGGATAAGCTCACCGGTGGTCCCCAGAAGCTGGCGGGGACCAGGGGTGACTCATTCAGCACATCGGGGAGTGTCTTATGACGGGTGTGGTGAGAGAAGCGCCGGAAAAGGGTTTTTGTCAAGTAAGCAGCATCTCTTTGTGGACCAGAAGTAGAGACCATCAGGGAGCTGGGGTGAGGAGACTGAGCTGCAGACCGTGGTTGTCACGTATTCTGGGTCTTGAAGGTAAGGGCTGTGCCTTGGGGGTTTGTGGGTACGGATGAAATTAACTGAGTGGAGCCTTAAAGCGCACCCACTTGCCCTTAGCATAACCTACCTGGAAGCTCCTGTTGAAGAAACACAGTCTCCGGGACTGCTTTCCACTTGGTCCAAGGACTTCGCACGTCCCAAGAGATGTACGTCAAAGCTTTGTTTTCACCATAGCTAACAAAAGTATTTCAATGCTGAACATAAACTTACCACTGGTAAAGATTCCTCATGAGTGATCTTAGAATTTAGACCAAAGTAAGATATATTGTTCTGTTGTAATAGAATTTGGAGCTTTCGGGCGGTAGGGAGGAGAGACATTCATTATTTGAAAACTGGCTGTTTTAGTATAAGCATTTGTCCAGGGGGAAACACTAGAGAGGACAGCTGCTTTTGGATGATGTATACGATTGAGAGGATGTTTACATTTTAAAAATAGTTTTTTAAAAGCCAGTGAACTCATGTCCCTGCTTTTCATAAAGCTCTGAGATGCTTCCTTCCTCATTCTTTGCTCCGAGAGCTCCGTGCGCGTGTCCTCGTTGAATTCAGCACTGGCAGCCGGGCAGCGCTCCGGCCTTCACTGCCAGTTAACTGTATAAGGTTAAAATTAAGACCCCAAGCTTTTAGTTCACCAGGTTTGTTTCGATGGGGAGGAAAACTTGATGGAATATAGAGAACAAAATTTACTTGTGACCTTCTGCCTTCTGGCCCCCTAAAGCTTTGTCTCCTTCCCTGAACAGATATTTATAAATCACCACCCTGGTGGTCAGTGCTGTGCTGGGCGCTGAAGGTGCATGTCTGGGCGCCTTCAGGTTGGCACCGGGGAGGAGAGAGTTGTCTGAGTGGTCTGGCCGGGTGGGGCGGGGGTGGAGAGGCCTCACCAAGGTCATCCGGGATAAGCTCACCGGTGGTCCCCAGAAGCTGGCGGGGACCAGGGGTGACTCATTCAGCACATCGGGGAGTGTCTTATGACGGGTGTGGTGAGAGAAGCGCCGGAAAAGGGTTTTTGTCAAGTAAGCAGCATCTCTTTGTGGACCAGAAGTAGAGACCATCAGGGAGCTGGGGTGAGGAGACTGAGCTGCAGACCGTGGTTGTCACGCAGGAAGGGAGGGCCCCGGTTACTCCCACAGTGAACCTCAGAGATAGGCGAGAAGCTGATGCCTTTGGTAGGGAAATCCCGGGTTATCACTGTGTGTGTATGCTGTAAACATATTCCTATTCAGAAAAGTAAAAGGGAGACCAAGCATTGAAGTAGGAGAACGTGTGGTTACTCACCTTTCCCAGTTCCTGTGCTGTGCTCCTAGCTAACTGGCTAGAACACGGGGCGGAAAGGCCACTGTCACGGACTTGGATTTGAGACATGACCAGAGCTTCGCTTGGCCAGCCCTGGCCCGGCCCGTTCACATCCACGACCTCACTGCAGAGCCCGGGATGCAGGAAGGCTCTCAGTCACCTCCACTTCTTTACCAGGGCCTCACTCATACTGTACGGTTCTGGTTGAACTGACCTTTCCCCGTTGCGTTTCACTTCGCCGTATGAACCAGTTTTGTTGTATTTCAGGTGTCGTCACGGTGCGGTCAGCCCCCTTCCTTTCTTGCATGTGGATTGTAAGGCTGTCAAAGCCAGATCTGCTGGAAACCCACATCGCAGCATTGTCTTCAGCAGAGAGGGTTTTCAGAAATTTCCAGGACAGGCGGGGGAATTTAAGAAGGAGGTTGGAGAACATGAGGCTGAGTGGCTTTGGGCTTTCTGGTGGCACAAGAGGGGAGCCCTCTGCAGAAAGCTGAGGGGAGTGTGGTGACCTGGCAGAGGGAGGAAAGGGTCACAGGCGAGAGGGAGCTGACTGGGTGGGTGAGGTGTGGGCAGCCTCCAGGGAGCAGTCCACGGTGGTGACTGTGATCACGATCCCTTAGTATGGACATGCTTTGCAAACACTTTTCCCCAGTCTCTGGTTCTCTTTTCACTTTCTTGATGCTATCGTTTGCAGCAGAAGAGTTTTTAATTTGGATGCACTCCAGTTTATCTAACGTGTCTCTTGTTGCTTTTGGTTTTTGGTGTCATTTTTAAGAAATCATTGCCTAATCCAGAGATTTGCTCCTGTGTTTTCCTCGAAAAGTTGTACCACTTAGTTCTTTCACTTGGTCTTTGATCCACTTTGAGTTAATTTTTGTGCGTGGTGTTAGGTAAGGGGCCACCTTCGTTCTCTGACATGTGGCTATCCAGTTTTCCCAGCACCATTTATTGAAAGGGCTGTTCTTTCCCCACTGAATGGACTTGGCACGCTTGTGGAAAACCAGTGGACCGTAAGTGTGAGGATTTATTTCTGGACTCTATTCTGTTCCATTGGTCTATATGTCTGTACCAGAGTCTTGATTCCTGTAGCTCTATTGGAAGTTTTAAAATCAGGAAATGGAAGTCCTCCAGCTTTGTTCTTCTTTTCCCAAACTGTTCTGTATTCAGGGTTCCTTGCATTTCCGTGTAGTCTTTAGGGCCAGTTTGTCAGCTCCTCTGGCCTCTCAGCGATGATTAGGTCAGGACAGTGCACTCCACACTCTGCCTGGAAGCTCCTCTGACTGGGGGCGACACCTGCTCTTGTTGGGAGTCTGGGCCATGTCCTGTTCTGGTCTAGTTCAGTTCAGTCGCTCAGTCATGTCCAACTCTTTGCGACCCCATGGACTGCAGCAGGCCAGGCCTCCCTGTCCATCACCAACTCCCAGAGTTCGCTCAAACTCCTGTCCAGAGTCCTTGATGCCATCCAGCCATCTCATCCTCTGTCATCCCCTTCTCCTCCCCGTCAGTCTTTCCCAGCATCAGGCTCTTTCCCAATGAGTCAGTTCTGCTCTAGTAAGAACCCCTTAAATGTTTGAAGTCTTGGGTTTTGTCTCAGAAAGCTATTTGGATTTTGTGTTCGTGTATAATTATCGTAGTTTGGTATAAAGACGTTTGACACGCTTTTAACTGCTTTTTAAGACGGATACTCCAGGAAGGGTGTCGTGTTTATCCTGCGGTCTTGTGCACACATCCCCGCCCCCCACGCTCAGGTCACATGCCCCAGTTTCAAAGGCCGAGTTACAGGAAACCTGCCCGGTAGGGCTTTTGTGTTTGTGACGGTTGTTTCTTTGGCCGTCCGCTCCTGGATCGCCTCTGCAGACCCCAGGCTGGCGTCCGCCCGCCAGGGTGGGGTGGGGCTGCCTGCCTGCCAGTGTGTCTCCTCAAGGCAGCCACCCTTTCCTCTTGAGACTTGAGGCAGGTTTAGACCTTGTCGGTCTTGGCCATCAAACAGATTGCCACAGGGTGCAATCCATTCCATTCCCCAAGTTATCCTTTCTTGGAAGGTCAAGTTCTCGGCCAGGGGCACCCTCCTTCGTTTATCTAGGTTCAGACGTATTGACAGTGACGGTCCGGAAATAGTCATTTCCAAATGCCTGTGCTGCTGTGCGACAAGGCTTTTGCCTGTCCAGGCAGAGATAAAGGTGATGTAGTGTGGAGTTTTCACACAGCTAAATTAATTCAATTTACAGGCCTATCCTTTATTCTAAGATTGTCCTTTTTTGGTATTAAGATGTCTTTTATGATTTTTTTTAAGAATGTTCCTATTTGTTAGTTAGGGTGGTAAGCCAATGTCAGTCTTTAAGATTGCTTGTGAAATTTTATTAATCTGAGAAATCAAACTTCAGAACCTCGCTTTAAGCCACAAATCTCCTATTTATGCCTTGTTTACATTCAGAATTACCACATACTATTTCAGACAGTTTATGTAACTTAAAAGCCCATTTTTTATTTGCTTTATATTTCCAGAATAGGCAAATCCACAGAGACAGAGAGCAGGTTAGTGGTGGCCAGGGGCTGGGGGAGGGTGATCTTCTAGGGCGATGAAGAAGTCTTGAAGCCGGAGAGGGGCGATTGCGCAACGCTGCGAATGCACTGGATGCCACTGCACAGTGGCAGTGTTAATTGCAGGGTATGTGAACTTCCCCTCGTTTTTTTTAAAGTCGTTTTATTCAATGTTGTAATTATATATGAGCCGGAAGGTGGGGGGCGGGGGTGTGTCGGGGTTACGTGAATCCAGGTGAGCACAGGATGTGTGCTTACAACACGCCGGTATATATTATTAATTTGTGTCTCTAAGCATTATCATTAGAAGCTAACCAGATCAACAGACTTTCTGCTTTGGGACAGCAAAAAAGTTGGTTTGAAGACTCCACTGAAACTCAAAGATATTCTTTAGTCTCCCCTCACAATGTACATCCACCAGCTTTTTACAGCCTTTCACCCTGGAAAGTTGAAGTATCGAACTCGCCATCAGGAGAAATCGGAATAAAGTTTCTCCCGCCGCCCTGTCAATGGCTCTGTCCTGGCGTTTACTGGGATGCCAGCCACCAGGAGATGCTCGTGACGTCCTGTCCTGTAACCCTTGAAAGGGGAACGTGAAATTTGTCCTCCTCTGCCCCCAAAAAAGAATGGAGAGGAAAGATCCTATGTCTGTTTTTAAGTGAAGAACCCTTGTTACAAATTCCGAGCACAGCATTGTTGTTAGACTTTCTCTCCTTGCTGCTTCCAGAAGGAAATCCGCAGAAAGCCCACCGAGGCGCTGGGTTAGAGCCACACAGGACTTGGGGTTCTGGGGGGTCGGGCATGCTCACCGCTGTCCAGGTTCCTTAGTTTCCTGAAGTAGCAGAGTTCAGGATCTCTAGTCAGACAGGTGGATTTTTTTTTTTTTTTAGGAAGGTGATTTTTCCTCTTAACTTTGACTTCACGTTTGTGAGTGTGTTGCGTTCGGGCAGTGTTTGGATGGCCTTCCGTGCCTCGAGCCTGCTCACGGCAGGGCAGTCCCACGCACGCGGGCCTTGGCGGGGGGCTTCAGACACGGCCCGCGGCAGCCCCCTCCCCTGCCGCCGCCTTCCCGTCGCTTCCTCCCGGGCTGCTGGCAACTCCGGCCCCCTGTTGTTTCGTGGTTCTCGTCAGCATTGTTTTCTGCTTTGAGGCGTTGAAGTTGTACTGGAAACTGAACCCCGGTTTAGCGTCCATAGTGACCAAAAGAAAAAGAAGTTTCTGAAGTCGTTTCTACTTTGTCCTCAGCTGCCACAGCTGATTGCTCCGCGTTCTTGTCTGTTAAGAGCCAGAACCGAAACAAGGGCACGCAGGGTGCCATCTGAACCTCAGATTCTGCATCACTCCGTAAAAAAGAGTTCTGCTTTTGTAAAGAAAACACCTGCTCTGTTCAGGCCTGCCGCCGAGCCGGGCAGCCTCAGTGTCCTGACTTGGTGGGAACCTGCAGGGTGAGCCGTCACGGCGCCTCTCCTCCCGCTCCTTCTCGGGGCTCAGCCGGCTGCTGTCCACGGGAGGGAGGCAGCGTCCTAATCCGTTCATTCGGGTCCCCGTCGCCAGTTCACATTTGTAGCCCCTCTAACATTTTACATCAGTGAAACCTTCCGTTCTTCCAAGTGGAATCGCAGCGGATTTGTGAGCTATAACGCTGCTCCCTCGGATCCCGAGACCAGTGTATCACCCATAAGGACGATCCATCTCGGAACTGTAAACAGATGCTCAGTTGTGGCTTTGGAGAGTCTGTCCCGATTCAGTCCTGCTTTGAGGCTGACAACCACTGAGGGTTTCCCCAGACCTGCGTAAATCAGAGCAGCCAGAAGTTCACCGGAGCTTCCCGGGGCTCCTGGGCCCGGAAAGGAACACAGCGCAAGCTCTATGCTGTGCTAGGCATACGTGAAATGGGTATCCTCTAGCAAAGACATTTAGGTAAAGTTTAGTATAACTCTGTTATGGTATCCAAAGAGACACATGGCTTCTATCAGGTTGGGTCAAATTATAGCCCCTGTGTCAGGTCCTTGAGTTGAAAGGTATGAATTGGGCTTTCAAGTTCAGAAAGCAGGGAGCACAGAGATAAGCGAGAGGCCCAGCTCGGGGAGCCCGTGGCTGGGGAAGACCAGAAGAGGACCGTGCATCTGTGGGGAAGGTCGAGGGGAGCGGCTGGGGCTGCAGGGGGAGAGGATGAAGGGAGGCCCAGTGCGGTTCCCGGCTGCGCCTGCCCGCCGGCTGGGCTTGAGCGGTCAGGATGGCATGGGGCATCCGGCAGAGGGAGCTGCAGGAAGGCGGAGACGTGCCGGGGTGCCTGTGAGGGGGTAGGGTTGGGCCCGGGCCCTCTTGGAGCCTTCTTGTCGATGTGTTCACCCAGCCCACGTTTCTGAGCAC
This sequence comes from Cephalophus harveyi, assembly GCA_006410635.1. Lineage (NCBI taxonomy): Eukaryota > Metazoa > Chordata > Mammalia > Artiodactyla > Bovidae > Cephalophus > Cephalophus harveyi. The sequence continues at coordinate 343,937 of SJYT01010806.1, read as the reverse complement.
TTTTGTGTCGCGCCTGCCACACCAGGTGAAGAATGTAAGCAGCCCCTGCGGTAGGCAGAAGTGGCAGCCGCGCAGGCGAGCCGCCCGCAGGAAGGGGTTTTGTTTTGTTTGTTACACGCTGGGATAGCCCAAGGTGCTTCCAGATATGGTTGGCACACACCGCTGGTGGCAACAAGAGGCAGTTTTAAGCACCAAAGCCTTGCTCAGCTTTGGTGATTTGTCTTGTTTTACAACAAATGAAATATGAGCCTTCTTGTTGGTGTTTATGATAGCTTAATGTATAAAACGTGCTTGCATGCTTACCTCGGACATTTTGTTATTTTAACTACTTCCAAAAAAGAATTCGGTGAGGCCTAAAGTATCAGAATATATACAACAGTGTATTCAAGAAAAAATTGTATTAGAAACCAGTTTGGAGGGTCAGTTCAACCTCTGAATCGAGCTGTTTAGCACAGTTTCAGAAAAAAATTCATGTTCCTAATGGTCCAATAGGCGTGGCATCTTTTTAAGCTGGCTTCTAATTTATAACACTAAAACAGTTGCAAAATGCACAAAAGAAGGTGGTTAGCTTCCTGTTCGATTTGTGAGGTGGGACATGGCCACCTTGCTGTAGTTTGTTCCTTAAAGAAGTAGAGGAATTTATCTGTTATTTACACTGGTTAAAGCTGAATTTAACTTGTCTGGAGACATTCTTGTTTTGGCAGCAATACTATGATGTCGCTTTGAAGGGAAAACCTAAAAGAACTAATTGATTGCCTGGGATTGATGGAGAGATTCTGACACAGGGTTCCTAAATAGTCTTATATTTATAGACTGGCAGAGGGTCAGCAGAGGCTGAGGGCAATTGTTCCCTCAGTGAGAGAAACAGAATGTACGAGAGGAGTTGAATGATCTTGCTTCTCATTCAGGACTCCAAAGTATGCCCTTTGCTGGGTAGTAAGAGTCAACAGAGAAAAGCATGAACTTGGTGAAAGAAAGCCTTTGACTGTGTGGATCACAATAAACTGTGGAAAATTCTGAAAGAGATGGGAATACCAGACCACCTAAGCTGCCTCTTGAGAAATCTGTATGCAGGTCAGGAAGCAACAGTTCGAACTGGACATGGAACAACAGACTGGTTCCAAATAGGAAAAGGAGTCTGTCAAGGCTGTATGTTGTCACCCTGCTTATTTAACTTCTATGCAGAGTACATCATGAGAAACACGGGACTGGAAAAAACACAAGCTGGAATCAAGATTGCCGGGAGAAATATCAATAACCTCAGATATGCAGATGACACCACCCTTACGGCAGAAAGTGAAGAGGAGCTAAAAAGCCTCTTGTTGAAAGTGAAAGAGGAGAGCGAAAAAGTTGGCTTAAAGCTCAACATTCAGAAAACGAAGATCATGGCATCCGGTCCTGTCACGTCGTGGGAAATAGATGGGGAAACAGTGGAAACAGTGTCAGACTTTATTTTTTTAGGCTCCAAAATCACTGCTGATGGTGACTGCAGCCATGAAATTAGAAGACACTTACTCCTTGGAAGAAAAGTTATGTCCAACCTAAATAGCATTTTCAAAAGCAGAGACATTACTTTGCCGACTAAGGTC
>SJYT01010806.1:263919-342166 GCA_006410635.1 Cephalophus harveyi | reverse complement strand
GCTGCGATTTATGGGGTCGCAAAGAGTCGGACACGACTGAGCGACTGAACTGAACTGAACTGGTGAAAGAAGAGTTCTGTTTTGTTCTTTACACGCTGGGGTAACCCAAGGTGCTTCCAGAAATGGTTGGCACACGCTGCTGGTAGCACGAGAGATGGTCTTAAGTGGTTCAGAATTGAACATTATTTTAGACGTTATATAGGCTTCCCTTGGGGCTCAGCTGGTAAAGAATCCGCCTGCAATGCGGGAGGCCTGGGTTCGATCCCTGGGTTGGGAAGATGCCCTGGAGAAGGGAAAGGCTCCCCACTCCAGTGTTCTGGCCTGGAGAATCCTGCGGATGGTATAGTCCATGGGGTCACGAAGAGTCGGACACGACTCACCAAACATGACTTTCACTTTAAACATTGTATGTTGATGAATATAAAAGTATGTAATTAGCGTGTCAAGTCCACAATTTCTTAGATTATTGTTGGTTAGGACAAGGCCTAGTAAAAAGTATGTCCACTTAAATAAAAACACCAGGTAAGCAGTAGCACAACTGTGCACAGATGTGGCCGAAATTGAGGTGTTTGGGGATGCCTGAAGCATGGAAACCCTGGGATAGGCCCGCTGAGTTCACCCCAAAAAGACTGTTCCAAAGAGCCCCGCAGCCTCCTGTCTGCTTCCAAGCACAGGAGCCCCGGCGGCGCTGCACTCTGAGCCGAGGGGCTGGGCCCCAGGAGCCCTCCGGGGAGGGCCGGGCTCCCGGCCACGCGGCCACGCGGCCACGCCCTGGCCCCCGCGCTGCCTTCCTCCCCCTCGCCGCCTCACCCCCAGCGCCCCTTCGCGCCCGCCTTCGCTGGGTGGCTTCTCTGTGTCTGTCTACGCTTGGCGGTGTGGCTCGAGCGCGTCACCTAACCTGCTGAGACGGTTGCTCCTCTGTACGTTGGGAGTGATAGCCCTCTCTCGCAAGGAGTAGCCGTGGGCTCTGCTTTCAGTGCGACCAGGGGGTGAGCCCCAGCACAGGGTTGAGGTGTTTGGGGATGCCTGAAGCATGGAAACCCTGGGATAGGCCCGCTGAGTTCACCCCAAAAAGACTGTTCCAAAGAGCCCCGCAGCCTCCTGTCTGCTTCCAAGCACAGGAGCCCCGGCGGCGCTGCACTCTGAGCCGAGGGGCTGGGCCCCAGGAGCCCTCCGGGGAGGGCCGGGCTCCCGGCCACGCGGCCACGCGGCCACGCCCTGGCCCCCGCGCTGCCTTCCTCCCCCTCGCCGCCTCACCCCCAGCGCCCCTTCGCGCCCGCCTTCGCTGGCTGGCTTCTCTGTGTCTGTCTACGCTTGGCGGTGTGGCTCGAGCGCGTCACCTAACCTGCTGAGACGTTTGCTCCTCTGTACGTTGGGAGTGATAGCCCCCTCTCGCAAGGAGTAGCCGTGGGCTCTGCTTTCAGTGCGACCAGGGGGTGAGCCCCAGCACAGGAGGCCGTGCCGGAGCCAGGCACGTTAGCCGCCACTGCGGTCAGATCTGCCCGGTTCTTCCCTCGTTCCAGATTCAGACCCCCAGCTAGTGAAAGCGGAGTACCGGCCTTCAGCTCTCGGGAGAGAAGGTTTGGCTGGGCCAGAACCTCGCGCGGGGCTTCCGTCCGCTCTCAGCCCAGGCTGCGGGGGAGCGGGGACGGGCGTGAGAGGAACCCGCACCCGGGGCTGCCCCTCGGGCCCACCCTGGCACTGCTCTGGCGTCCTCGGGGCCTGAGAGGCGCTCCCCCGCTGATGCCCGGGGGTCCCGGCCAGCCTGGCATGACCAGGGCAGATGTTTTAAGATGGCGTTGCTTGGGGTCAGCGGGGAGATCCCTCAACTCTCAAAGTCGGGCACAGACTGTCACAGGATCGCAAAGTTGCCTACGACGACTAATTGTGTGGGGCGATGGTTCTTTCTTGAGACACTACCGCCGTGGGCAACTGGTCCTGATTTTGCGTTCCCTTCTGGCTGTGATCATCGCCCAAGAGACTCCTCCCCCGCTTTGGTTCTTTTGTTTTCCTTTGAGAGGACGCCCGTGGTGGAGTTGGAGGCCCTGGGTTTGAGTTCTGTCTCTCCCTGCCAACCATCAGGGCAAGTGACTGCGCCGAACGAGATTTCTCATCAACTTGTCCCGGGATCGCGCGGCCTGATGTGTATCAGCACGCTGCCGGAATCACGAGGGCGCTGTAAATATGTTTTAGTTTCTCGCGAATGTGCCTCAGAGCGCTTTGGTTTGGGCTTCCCACCTTCACTGAATGCAAAGTGGTCTGTTCCTCCGACCGACCCAGTCTGGTGCGGTCCTGGCAGTTCTGCCACAGACCAGGGGTCACCTTGTGAGTCTGGCCGGGGCGCAGGGTGGCTGACGGGCCCCTCGAAGCCTGTCTCCGGGAGCGGAGAGCCCTGTCTGCGTCCGACCGGCCTGTCTTCTGCCCTGAGGCCGTGGAGGTTGGGTGTGAGTTTAGAGGCGGGGACAGTGAGGCCAAGGCCAGTTTCAGGAGGAAGTAGTCTTTTCAATCTGGGCCAAAAATAGTCTTCTCAGAAAAAGAGGAAGAAAAAGTGTGACATTAAGTGATCCCTTGATTAGCATCTGAGTGTGGCTGTTGACACCCCACAGGCCACCAGTAATTGGCCTGAGAAAGCATTTCCCTCTCAAGGTCAGGGGGTGATTCCGGGGGAAATTCTCTTCCCACACCCAGCATCTTGTAGGTAAAACCTCAGCATCGTTACCAGTCCTGACATCCAAGTCTCTTAAACCACGAGGTCATGTGATGCTTGCTTACTCTCTGAGGGCTGTCAAGTTGCTTGGGGGCATTTGTAGAAAGGGTTTACGTGGTGAGATACCAGTTTGGAATCTGGAGACTTGAGCAGTGACTGTTTATTATAACCTGCGAGGAATCAGAAATCAACCCTCTCCTCTCCCAAGATGACTCTTCTGAAAACCTACAAGAAAAAGTCCTCGAATTTTGTAAAATCACTTCCTTAAATACAGCTCACTAGTGAGCATGTGATGATTTTTAAAAAAAGCCTCAGGAAGGTTAGAAGGTCTGGCAGGGCCTTCTACTCTGCTTCCCTTTCTTTGCAATTTCCTGGAGAAGCCTCTTCCTTTAGGGGTCTGTTCACAGCACACTCACAGCGAGGGGCGGAGGCACCTCTGTCTCTAGTCTCTGACGACGGCCCAGGACCATTCGGCTGAGGCCGAGGCCATCTGAGGCAGCCTGTCTGGCGATGCTGGAACAGCGATGTTCTGTGGGGAGAAGAGGGTTGTGGGGTTGGGGTGCCTGAGAGGCGGGCCTGGGCGGAGGGCTGGTGGGTAAGATCCCACCTCGGAGCTGAGGCGCTGTGTCCTCCAGGGCTGCCAGCGTGGGGCACGTTTCGCAGTCCGCTGAGCATCCGAGAGAATCGGTAGAAGGAAAAGTGGACGCTTTGGATCTTTAGTTGGCTGGTGGTGTTATTAGATGAGAGCCCGGGACTTCAGGCAAAATCCCAGACATCTGATGATCTGTTGAAAGGGTTCCTTTGTCCGGGCCGCCCTCTCCTCTAGGATACGAGCTAACAGGGAACTTGGCCCATGTCAGAGTTACTTATATTAGACACCGCTGATTTTAATTCACAGATTTTTTTTTGAGGTGATTTTAAAATCCTAGAAATAATAATTTTGTTAACGTTTGTTAAGGTTTACAGAGAATGGGGGACAGTCACAGTCTTTATCTTGACCAGGAGCCGCAAGGCCACACTTCTTCCCATAAGAAGCGGGCAGCACGTGGAGACCAGCCTGGGAGGTTTGAAAGGGCTCCTGGCCAGTGGATGGTACCAGAGTGGCCAGAACTGTCCCCTGCAGAGGCTCTGAGGTCATACTGCCTAGACTCGATGCCAGGGCTCCGAGGTCACACTGCCTAGACTCGATGCCAGGGGCTCTGAGGTCACACTGCCTAGACTCGATGCCAGGGCTCCGAGGTCACACTGCCTAGACTCGATGCCAGGGGCTCTGAGGTCATACTACCTAGACTCGATGCCAGGGGCTCCGAAGTCACACTGCCTAGACTCGATGCCAGGGGCTCTGAGGTCACACTGCCTAGACTCGATGCCAGGGGCTCTGAGGTCACACTGCCAGACTCGATGCCAGGGGCTCCGAGGTCACACTGCCAGACTCGATGCCAGGGGCTCCGAGGTCACACTGCCTAGACTCGATGCCAGGGCTCTGAGGTCACACTGCCTAGACTCGATGCCAGCCCTGTCACTTCTGAGCTTTGTCACCTTAACCGCTGTGTGGATCTGTTTCTTTGTGTAACTCGATTCCTGGTCTTAGAAGAGTTAAAATAATGCCTAGCACATAGTAAGGACTCAGGGACGGTGAGCTATTACAAGTCTTTAAAGCGATAAAAGTGAAGGTGTCCTTGCTGTTCAGTCACTCAGTGGAATAGCAACTTTGTGACCCCGTGGACCGCAGCACACCAGGCTCCGCTGTCCTTCACTGTCTCCCAGAGTTTGCTCAGATTCATGCCTATTGAGTCGATGATGCTAACTATCTCATCCTCTGCCACCCCCTTCTCCTTCTGCCTTCAATCTTTCCCAGAATTAGAGTCTTTTCCAGTGAGTCAGCTCTTTGCCTCAGATGGCCAAAGTATTGGAGCTTCAACTTCAGCAGCAGTCCTTGCAATGAATGTTCAAGGTTGATTTCCTTTAGGATGGACTGGTTTGATCTCCTTGCTGTCCATAGGACTCTGAAGAGTCTTCTCCAGCACCACAGTTCGAAAGCATCAATTCTTTGACACTCAGCTTTTCTTATGGTCCAACTCTCACATCCGTACATGACTACTGGGAAGACCATCAGTTCTGTTCACTTCTGTCGCTCAGTCGTGTCCAACTCTTTGTGACCCCATGGATCACAGCACGAAAACCATAGCTTTGACTATATGCACTGTTGTTGGCAAAGTGATATCTCTGCTTTTTAATATGCTGTCTAGTTTTGTCATCTGATTTCATGGCTGCAGTCACTATCCGCAGTGGTTTTAGAGCCCAGGAAGAGGAAATCTGTCGCTGCTTTCACCTTTTCCCCTTCTATTTGCCATGAAGTAATGGGGCTGGATGCCATGACCTTAGTATTTTTAGTATTTAGTTTTAAGCCAGCTCTTTAACTCTGCAGCCATGAAACCAGAAGACGACTGCTTCTTGGCAGGAAAGCTATAACAAGCCTAGACAGTGTGCTGAAAAGCAGAGACGTTGCTCTGCCGACAAAGGTCCGTACAGTCAAGGCTGTGAGGCTGTGGTCTTCCCAGTCACGTATGGTTGTGAACACCGGAGTGTAAAGAAGGCAGAATGCCGAAGAGTTGATGCCTTTGAACTGTGGTGCTGGAGGAGACTCCTGGGAGTCCCTTGGACAGCACAGAGATCAAATCAGTCAATCTTAAGGGAGATCAACCCTGACTATGCGTCGGAAGGACTGATGCTGAAGCTGAAGCTCCAGTATGTCGGTCATCTAATGCGAACAGCTGACTGATTGGAAAAGTCCCTGATGCTGGGAAAGTTTGAGGGCAGAAGGAGAAGAGGGCGTCAGAGGATGAGATGGATGGCTGGATGGCATCACTGATGCAACGGACGTGAACTTGGGCCAGCTTCGGGAGCTGGTGAGGGACAGGGAGGCCTAGCATGCTGCAGTCCATTGAGTCGCAAGCAGCCAGAAAAAATGGGGTGGCTGAACAACTACTACTGCTCGTTTTCCTTCCAAGGAGCAAGCATCTTAACTTCATGGCTGCAGTCACGGTCCATAGTGACTGTAGAGCCCAAGAAAATAAAAGCTGTCTCTCCTCCCACTTTTTCACCTTCTATTTACCACGAAGTGATGGGACTGTATGCCATGATGTTAGTTTTTTCAGTGTTGAGTTTTAAGCCAGCCTTTTCACTGTCTTCTTTCACCTTCATCAAAAAGCTCTTTAGTTCCTCTTTGCTTTCTGCCATGAGGGTGGAATCATCTGCGTATCTGAAGTTGTTGATATTTCTCCTGGCAATCTAGAAACCAGCTTATGATTTATTCAGCCTGGCATTTCGTATGGTGTACTCTGCATAGAAGTTAAATAAGCAAGTAAACAATACACAGCCTTGTCATACTCCTTTCCCAACTTTGAACCAGTCCATTGTTTCTTGTCTTGTTCTCACTGTTGCTTCTTGACCTGCCTACAGGTTTCTCAGGAGACAGGTGAGATGTTCTGTTATTCCCATCTCTTTTAAGAATTTTCCACAGTTTGTTGTGATCCACACAGTCAAAGGATTTAGTGTAGTCTGTGAAGCAGAAGTACATGTTTCTCTGGAATTCTCTTGCTTTCTCTATGATCCAATGAATGTTGGCAGTTTGGTCTCTGGTTCCTCTGCCTTTTCTAAACCCAGCGTGTACATCTAGAAGTTCTCGGTTCGTGTACTGCTGAGATCTAGCTTGAAGAATTTTGAGCATTACTTTGCTAGCGTGTGAGATGAGTGCATTTGTGCAGTAGTTTCAGCATTCTTTGGCATTGCCCCTCTTTGGGACTAGAATGAAAACTGACCTTTTCCAGTCCTGTGGCCACTGCTGAGTTTTCCAAATTTGCTGGCGTACTGAACGCCGCACTTTAACAGCATCATCTCTTAGAATTTGAAATAGCTCAGCTGGAATTCCATCACCTCCACTAGCTTTGTTTATAGTGATGCTTCCTAAGGACCACTTGACTTCACACTCCAGGATGTGAAGTGTGAAAGTGTGGAAAACTAGCAAAATAAAATACGATAGGAAACTAAATTTTCAAAATTGTTTAAGGAAATTCTTCAGTCCCCAAGCAAAAATAAATAAGATTAGACCTCCAGCAAAAAAAAAAAAAAAAAAGAATAAAATCTGAAATGCTCAATACAGTTGAGCCGAGGAAGCTGACGGGGTTTCAGCTGAGCTGCAGGCAGAGAGCTGAGGCTGGAAGTCCCCCAACCTGCCGGCAGAGAGAGTGAGTAAGTGAAGTCACTCAGTCGTGTCCGACTCTTTGTGACCCCATGGACTGTAGCCTACAAGGCTCCTCTGCCCATGGAATTTTCCAGGCAAGAGTACTGGAGTGGGTTCCCATTTCCTTCTCCAGGGGATCTTCCCAGACCAAGGATCGAACCCAGGTCTCCTGCATTGCAGGCAGATGCTTTACTGTCTGAGCCACCAGGCCGCAGGACCCGACCACAGCCACAGGCGAGGGCTTCCCTTCTGTGCCCTGACCTGCCAGCCTGAGACCAGAGTCGCTGCTTCTTGGATCACACACCCATTCACAGCCAGTTCGATCACTGCTGTAAGCAAGTTGTTCTGTTATTTCGGAAAGTTATATTTCAAGGATTTTATCTCAAGGGTTTGAAGATAGTTCTTTTTCAAAATGCTATTTAAACTGAGTAAATTGATTTAAATATACTATTTCAGCGTTAAATGTCTGGCTGGGGTAATTCATGTTGACTGGTGGTCGGCTGTGTGCAGAACGGTTTCGCGTCTAGGTTCCAGCCCTAGGTTTTGTGTGTGTTCCTCCCTGAGGTGCCCACTAGGAGTTACTGTTTCTAGAGACCTGTTGTGGTTTCATCTCCCCACTCTGGAAACTGCTGCCGACACCCCAGTCTCTGAGAGCAGCGGTCTCCTATAGTCTCGTTGAGCCAGAAAGAACCTTAGTTTTTAGATGCAGAAACCACGGCCCAGAAATGTCGAGCAACTGGCCACTGCAGGGCACGGCGGTGTCTCCTGCCGACCTGGTCCGCCTCTGCATTCCAGTTCATCTTGCCTCCTCACCCGGGTGAGCTTCAGGCTCACACCCCAGAAAACCAGCTCCACCATCACCCCTTATAAACCTTCCAAGTTTCAAGGATCTTTTCCCATCCAAATCCAGTTACACCACAAATTGATAGTCCAGAACATCCATGAACTCATCAGAGAGATGGGCTCCTCCGTGACCCAGCGGGCACACGGCTCATAATTGGATTTGGAGTCCATCCAGCCCCTCTCGGCCAGCAGTTACACAGCTGCCCATGCGCCGCGCCGTTCCAGGAACCGGGTAGCTGAGCGCGGCCACGGTGCCCTGCTCGCCAGAGCACCCACGTAATTGTGTTATGCACGACCAGACGCCGACAGCCTGGGCGTCGGCCTTTGTTAGGTGCCGGGCTCGCTGCTGAGTGCAGGGCATCGGCGGCCTGCTCGGAAGTGCCTGGAAAGGATGGAAAACGTTGCTTCTGTAGCAGACGTTTTCTGAGGATAGGAGCATAAACAGGATGGAGTAATAGAAGCTAACAAGCCACTGCATCTGATTAATGGGAGACAGAAGCAAGCACCCTGTATTGAGGGCATGGTCTATTTCAGACATCACTGCAGCACGTCGCATCTGTTCTCAGCCCCCCACTCCCCACTGCTTAGTTACCCCCCATTTCCCAGTTGAGGAAACTGAGGCCCACAGGGGTCCAGCCTTCTGCCCAAGGTCACTAAGTTAGTAACAGGCGGTGCTAAAATTCCGCCCCACGTGTCCTCCCTTTCCACCTTGGTTCTCAGCGTGCCTCATCCTCCCCCTGAGGCTGTGCCCGTCCTGTCCCCAGACACGGAGGTCGCAGCCGCCTGCTCGATTGGGGCTCCTCCGGTGGCCCCTGGCACCGCCTGCAGCTCTGCCCCTCACTGTGCCCGCAGGCAGGGCGGGCTTCTCTTCCCGGGTCCAGGAACAGCTCATGTGGGAGCCAGGCGGAGCCCCCATCAGACTGGCTGGCTCTCCCTGTCACCAGACCCCCGCACGTCAGGCAAACAGGGGCCAAGTAGAAGCATCGTCTCGGTTTGCCCTGCAGGTTGGGGTCAGCTCGGTAGTAAAGGAGCAGCTGAGTGTCCTTCAGCACACGCCAGAACACAGAGTGTTTCCTGTGTCAACTAATAATAAAAGCACCAGCAATTGAGTTGGCATGTTTTTCTCCAAGCCAAATGAGCCTCTTGGCCAGCCCCTTGGATGATGCATCTTATGTATTAGGGTTTAGTCTGAGATGACCACCCTGCGCAGGGGCGTCGGATCACTGCCCACAAGCACCCTTGGTTTTGTCCTTTTCCCACCGCTGGTTTTTGTGGCACATTGGTCAGATGCCTGTTATTTGCTAGGGGCGCAGCAGCGGTGCCCCCTCTTTATCTCCATGGTCCTCCAGTTGAGGCCAAGTTCAGTGTGGGATGTCGGGAAGCCCCTGGGGAAGGCTTCAGCTCTGTGTCCCTCGAGGGGCGTGGGCACCCCCCGACCTTAAGAGTGGGTGTGCTGAGCCTCGGAGACGGGGGGCTGTCCTCCGTCTTATCTGCTGGCATCCTTACCAGGACCAGCCTCTGGGCAGGGAGTAGTTGACAGGTTGTGAGCTGAAGACCAGAACCCAGCATAGGTAAATATTAGCACTGATTAGTTAATATTAGACTGTGAGGGACGGGGCGGTGGGCACGGGAGATGAGGCTGGCAGCTCCCGTGAGGGCTCAGAGGGGTCTAGCACCATCTCCATCAGCTTCCCCCTGCCGGGGGAGGATGACCCACAGCGTGCACGTGGCCCCTGTTGTCCTGGTCCCCGATGTCCTGACGCCTGTACTGCTTCCGGGCCCCGACTCCCAGGGCACATAGCCCCTCGGGGTTTATCGGACCATGTCCTTCACTGGTCCTTCGTGCCGCAGCCTTGGGCCAGACGTGCGTGAAGAGCCCCCAGTACATCCTAAAAGAGCTTGTGTCCAGAAAGAATCACTCATCTATCTGAGACACAGAGAATGGGGGTAGAGAATGGGAATAAAAACTGAAAAACCTCTGTTATTTTTTTAGTATATCCTTCTCACAACTCCACACGGTTCTGTCCACTGGTAAAGATATGAGAAGTTCTGCAGCCTTCGTTTGGCCGTCTCTTATTTGTCAAATGTAATAACAGCAGTCTCTTTTCCTGAAGTGATAGCCTGTCCTTGTGCCTCAGATAAGAGCTGCTCTGTTGCTGGCGCAGTGGTTTTGTATAATATTTCATCAGAAACGCCAGCCTCGCTGAGGGAGGAAGCAACGTGACCAGAGATGTTGGGCGTTTACTAATTTGTACTCATGGTGAGTGTCTTATTTGTTCCCCGATGAGGCATTCTAGAACTAAGTCCTTAAGCAGGAAAGAAAGCCTTTGTCAACAAATTTGGGGCTGAATCTCTTTATTCCTAGGCGTTTGACTTAATCTTTCACTGTCAAAAGAGCAGAGGCTATAATTCAGTCAACATCTGTTGACTTCCTCTTACGCATCACCTGCACCGGGAGGTGCAGACACATTCCTAAATGCCCCTGTGTGTCCACTCAAGGTTTTCCAGGCTTAGAATCCTGTTGTGACTTCGCCGTGGTTTTTACGGCAGGGTCTAGGCTGGAAATCAGTTTGTTTCTCCATGTGATGTCCTCCCCTGAGTTCACTTGCCTTGATGAAGAGCTTTTCCGAGGAAACCAGTCTCTGCTGGCCGTTGTCTCACCTCAGTCTGACCCTCCTTCAGCCTCTGCCCGCCCTGCCCGCCTCCCTGGCAAAGCTGCCAGTTCCCAGGGTGCAGGGCACAGGAATGAACTAGACCTTGGCTTCAGATGATGCTTTCTGAAATTAGAGTAACTGCCTTATAAGTTTACAGTGTAGTCTCACGAGAAAGGGGTGATGGGCTGGGGGTCAGTGGTGGAAGGTCACTGAGGAAGGGGAATGGGACCTGCTTTGTGTGTGAGTACAAACGAGACTGAAGAGCTGCAGGAAAACCAGGGGGGAAGAAGGGCCTCCAAGGCTGGAAGGAGGCGCGCGTGGGTTGGCAAGGAAACCAGTCAGATGTCGGATTTACAAGAGGCGCGCTTGTCCTGAGCCACCTTCCAGCCCGGACACGGCCCTGGGGAGCAGGTCTTTTCCTGTAGGAGGGAGGAGGTAAGCTTCACGCACGTGTGCGGCTCAGCTGATAAACTACAGAATTGGGGTTTGCGAAGGGAGCGTTCATAATGGATTTCGAGCCGTAGTTATCACCAGCGAAACGTGTTCAAAGTGAAAGTGGTGATGTAGAAGCTGCTGGCATACTTGCATCACCAGATTTACATCCAGATTACTAGAGCAGGCGGTGTTTCCACTTTGCAGCGCCCGGAACGCCACCCAGAAGGACCGGAGAAGGGCGGCTCTGCACAGCGAGGCAGGATGCAGGGCTGGCCATCCGCCGCTGGTTCTCCCCGAGCAGCAGGTAGACTGCGCCCGGTGCTCTGGCCCCTTCGCATCAGCAGCGGGTTACTAGGCATGAGTAGGCGGTACAGAGTGTGATGTGGGGAGCCTGTGGACTGTATTTGTATGAAATATCTGACCCCGTGGCTCAGTGTGTGTGGTAAAGTCCCATCAGATCTAAGACGCTGTTGATTGTAAGTCCAACCTTGTTTTAAGGACCACCGAGATAGGAAGAGAACATAGGGAAAGAGAAGCTTGGTCTGTTCGGTGTTGACGTGGAACATGTAAATATTAGAATAGGTGAACAGTGACCCTTGCGCTGTGACACTGAGAAAGACTTACAAGGTTGATGATGGTTTTTAACTTCATCAGCCAAGTGAGGAACCGCTGGATAGGGAGGGCTCGCTCAACTTTACGTAGGCACCACGGATCCGGGTAGAATTGGTCTCATCGCATCATCTATAGAGAAGTGAGAGTTTCATTCAGCGTATTTTTCAGGCTCTCGAGTTGCAGAAGTTTGGATTTGTGGAGTAAGAGATAATTATTACCAAGAATGAGCCCTGCCAGGCCAGCGCCCTACGGAGCCATGCTAGGGGGCACGGTTGCCTCGTGAGAAGCCCGAGAAGTCAGCTCAGAGACTGCTGCTTTCTCCCTGCTAGCAGATCGCCCTGCTTCTGGCATCTCCATTCCAGCCCCCGTGCCACTTCTGAAGAGATCTTGCTTCCAGGTCGCGTTTGTGTCAGTCAGCTACTTACAAACCCTCTCTACTTCAAATCTATCTACTCGCAGTACTTCTCAGGTTTTTCTGTCAAAATGCAAACCTCTGACAGTTTAGCGTGCTGAAATGCCTCACACGAGCAGCTTCTTTGAAGAACTTGTCATAAGTTTTATATGGACTTTGCATTCTGCTGATACCTATGTCATTATTTTAATATAAAGGTGATTTAAATTATGACGCTGCTCAGTTAAATCACCCTTATTTGTTTCCTTCAGATCAACTTTTTCAAATTCAACAGATTATCTGAGGCTCTGCTGTGTGCTTGGCCAGTTCTAGATACTAAGGGTTAACTGGTGAGCAAGACAAGAGTTTCTCCTCTATGAAAATGTATGGCTAAAGATCCACTGTGATTGATTTAGGTTTATAAAATGTCATCTATTGCCTTCAGGTAAGGCTCTGTCTTTTTGAGCTCGGATTTGAGAGGAGGCAGGTGGCGCTAGAGGTCAAGAACCCGCCGCCAAGGCCGGAGATGGAAGAGACTCGGGTTCGATCCCCGGGTCCAGAAGATCCCCTGGAGGAGGGCATGGCAACCGACTCTAGGATCCTTGCCTGGAGAATCCCACGGACAGGGGAGCCTGGCGGGCTATGGTCCATGGGGTGGCAAAGAGTCGGACACGACCGAAACGACTTGCATAGCACAGCACCTGTGGATCGTTTTCCCAGCTGAGGGGGGCCCAGCCCCTCCACAGCAAACCTTCGCCTCCTTGAGCTGATACGGCTCCTGCCCTCCCCAAGGCCAAGTTCAGGTGTGCCTCAGGAAGCCCTTCCCTGCACCGCACTCCCCGCCCCCAGGCCCCGTCCTGCCTCCCGCGTCCTTGCAGTTCTCACGCTGTAGTTGTTGCTTTCTTTTAGATCAGGTAGCATGCTTTAATTTTTCTCTGTGTTGTCATGCCTGGGACAGTGCCTGGCGTGTGTATGCTGGATAATTCTTAAATCAGTTCCTTGTGATATAGAGGCTCAGAGGTTAAAGCGTCTGCCTCTGATGCGGGAGACCCGGGTTCGATCCCTGGGTCGGGAAGATCCCCCTGGAGAAGGAAATGGCAATCCACTCCAGTATTCTTGCCTGGAGAATCCCATGGGCGGAGAAGCCTAGTAGGTTACAGTCCATGGGGTCGCAAAGAGTCGGACACGACTGAGCGACTTCACCTTCACCTTCATGTTCAAGGCTGGGGCCTGCTCTGCTCTGCTTTATACCAGATGCATTAGATCTGATGAACAAGGCGTACCGCTGTTTTTACATTATGCATCTGAAGTCATAATTGCTGTTCCTTTCTTTGAGAGGAATAGGGAGACACTTTATATAGTTAGAAAAAATTAGAGGTCATTAAGATTTCATCTTGATTGGGAATTTTTTTCAAAATTTATTTTAAAAAAACCACACATATCCAGAGCTTAAATTCTTTAATGGAAATGCCTGGAGGGACCTTAGAAAATGTGCTGGGATCGTCTGTGTGTGTCCGTCGAAGTTAGTTTGGAGATCGTCAGTGTTCGTTCCTCTAAAACTGTTGTGTAGGAGATGCCCGTGTAGACCTGTGTGTGGAGTGTGTGCTGGGTGGCTCTGGGGGGCCCGGGCACTTGCCTTTGGGAGGAGGGTCGGAAGCAGCAGACGGGCATGGAAGAAGGGGGCTCACGGCTCGCTGTGTGCTCTTGAGTGTTCTTGAGGGTGTTTTTGCCATGTGCATGTACTCTGTAACCTTTGCAGTTTGTAATGTAACTCACAAGACTCGTGCACAACAAACGCAAAGTGTGAAGGCTCATTGCACAGCAAGTCTTCCTGTAACCGGCACCCCCACCAGTCACGCCCACAGCTCCCCGGAGGTCACACTCAGGTCCTAGAGGCGCCTGTTTCTAGCCTCCGTATGAATGGACGCACACTGAGTAAGTCCTTTTCACCTTGCCTCTCCCCCTCAGTCTGATTCCGTAGGCTACGTCCGTGTTGTGTGTGGCCGTACTGCATTCATCGCCACAGCTTCAGAATCTTATGCAACGCCCGCGGCTGGTGGACATTGGATTGCTTCTGGTTCAAGCTGTCAGTGCTGCTGTGGACGTTCTTTGACACATGTTGTGGTGCATCAGTGCCTGAATTCCATTAGGTTTATGTAAACATACATATGTGTGTATACACACACACACATACATGCGTGCGTGCGTGCGTGCGCGCACACACACACACACACATATGTATTTAGTGAAGTGAAAGTGAAGTCACTCAGTCGTGTCCAACTCTTTGTGACCCCGTGGACTGTAGCCCACCAGGCTCTGCCACCCATGGGATTCTCCAGGCAAGAGTACTGGAGTGGGTTGCCATTTCCTTCTTCAGGGGATCTTCCCGATCCAGGGATCGAACCCAGGTCTCCTGCATTGCAGGCAGACGCTTTACCGTCTGAGCTACCAGGGAAGCCCATGTTTTATATGCATTTAAAATATATGTTTTAAATATATGTATTTATATGTATATGTATGTATTTATATGTATATGTGTTGCCCAGCAGCCCTGCCCAGCCCAGCACGGCTGCTCCCAGCACTGCCTGCCAGTCTGTGGTGTGTCTCGTGGTATCTCACCGTGGTTTTCATTTGCATTCCTCGAGTCGGACAGGACTGAAGCGACTTGGCAGCAGCAGCAGCAGCCACTAGCGAGTGGCGATCGGTCAGCCTCTGGGGCATATTCATGAAGTGCCCAGTTAAGACTTTTGCCTCGTTTTCTGTTGGTTATGGGATTCTCCAGGCAAGAGTACTGGAGTGGGTTGCCATTTCCTTCTGCAGGGGATCTTCCCGATCCAGGGATCGAACCCAGGTCTCCTGCATTGCAGGCAGACGCTTTACCGTCTGAGCTACCAGGGAAGCCCATGTTTTATATGTATTTAAAATATCTGTTTTAAATATATGTATTTATATGTATATGTGTTGCCCAGCAGCCCTGCCCAGCCCAGCACGGCTGCTGCCAGCACTGTCTGCCAGTCTGTGGTGTGTCTCGTGGTATCTCACCGTGGTTTTCATTTGCATCCCTCGAGTCGGACAGGACTGAAGCGACTTGGCAGCAGCAGCAGCAGCCACTAGCGAGTGGCGATCGGCCAGCCTCTGGGGCACATTCATGAAGTGCCCCGTTAAGACTTTTGCCTCGCTTTCTGTTGGCACTCTGCGTATTTCTTACTGACTTACTGGAAATGCTTACATGTTCCAGATGTTAATTCATTGGCTCTATGTATTCAAATAGTTCTCTTACTCTGTGGCATGTCTTTTCATTCTTTGTGGTGTCTTGATGAAGAAAAAGGTTTGAGTTTTATATAGTTCATTACATCAGTCTTTCAATGATTGCAGTCCTTAGGTCTTAAGAAGTCCTTCTCTACTTCTTTCTCTACATGGGATATTCTTTTGTATTATTTTCTAAAAGCATTAGAGTTTTATCTTTCAGACTGAAGTCTTAGCCCTCCAGGAACTTATTTGTTATTTTTGCATAGAATGTGATCCGATTTCTTCTTTCTCTATCCTTCCTTCCTTCCTGTCCCAGAGCTGTATTTTTAAAGACTGATCTTTCTTCGCTGTTCTGTAATGCAGTCCTGTCATAAATCAAGTATCCACATCTCTACAGGCCTGTTCTGGGCCCTGTACTTGGTGGCCGTTTTCATTCATGAAACTTCCCTGTGAGTCTAGATTTCTGGAACAGCAAGTCCACCCACCCACCCTGTTGTTGTTCTCCGAGGGTCTTGATGAGTGTTGACCCTTTGCTTTTCCATGTACCTTTTAGAATTCATTTATCAGTTCACAGAAGTCACTGCTGGATTGGATTGGGACGGCACTAACCCTATTGATGGGGTTTCCCAGGCGGCTCAGCGGTAAAGAATCTGCCTGCCAATGCAGGAGACACAGGAGAGATGGATTCGACCCCCGGGTCGGGCAGATGCCCTGGAGGAGGAAATGGCAACCCACTCCAGTATTCTTGCCTGGAAAATCCTATGGACAGAGGAGCCTGGCAGGTGGGATCGCAAAGAGTTGGACAGGACTAAGCATGCACGCACAAACCTATAGATCAATTCCTTCATCTGCTAAATGTCACCTGTAGAGTCCTATCGCCAGTATCTATCTGGCTGGGGAGCTAGGGAGAGTTCCCCTCGGAGACAGTGGAGAGACCAAGGTGACGCCCTCACCGCTGCCTTGCAGCGTTGCTCAGGCAAGAAAAAGAACAGTGTCGGAACTCATAGATGAAAGAGTGGTACATATAGAAATCCAAAAGGACCCACAGAGGCATCATTAGAATTAATAGGAGCTGGGACCACCTGGAGGGGTGGGCTGGGGTGGGAGGCGAGAAGGAGGTTCAAGAGGCAGAGGACACGTGTATACCTGTGGCTGACTGACGTTGATGTGTGGCAGAAGCCAGCACAATATTATAAACCAGGTATCCTCCAATTAAAAATTAATTAGTTAATTAAAAAATACAGGACATTTGTTTTCATACACACGAAAGGGTTCAGTTCAGTCGCATCTGGGGTGGGAGGCGAGAAGGAGGTTCAAGAGGCAGAGGACACGTGTATACCTGTGGCTGACTGACGTTGATGTGTGGCAGAAGCCAGCACAATATTATAAACCAGGTATCCTCCAATTAAAAATTAATTAGTTAATTAAAAAATACAGGACATTTGTTTTCATACACACAAAAGGGTTCAGTTCAGTCGCATCCGACTCCTTGCGACCCCATGAATCGCAGCACGCCAGGCCTCCCTGTCCATCACCAACTCCCGGAGTTCACTCAGATTCATGTCCATCGAGTCAGTGATGCCACCCAGCCATCTCATCCCCTGTCATCCCCTTCTCCTCCTGCCCCCAACCCCTCCCAGCATCAAAGTCTTATGACTTTTGTAACCAGCTACCCTTTTGTGAAAAGGGTAGCTGGTTACAAAAGTCATGCTCCAAATCTTTTTTTTTTCCTAAACCACAGCAGCAGTTAGAAAATTCTTGAATCTTTTTAAAGATACAGTTTATAGTAGCATCAGAACATAACAGATACCTAAGAATAAACCTTGAAAAATGATGCGTAATGTATTTTTAGGAGAAGAGTATAGAATTTTTATTGAAAGGCATTTAAGGAAAAGAGTAATTGGAGAAATATTTCATGTTTGTGGGTTGAAAGAGTCAGTATTGCAGAGACTTCTGTTCTCGCCACATTGATCTGGGGAGTTTGAAGGGCCATGCATGGTCAAGATGTAAAGCTGGGCAAGGTGAAGGAGCGTCGTCTGACAGGTAATAAGGCCCATTCTGAGGCTCCGTGGTGTTGCGATGGGGGAGGTGAGGGTGCGACAGAAGGGCTCTCATGTCTGCAGACACTTGGTTCAGGACAGGAGACGCCGGAGGCAGTGGGGAAAACAGTCACTTCACAATCCGGCCCATGAATTCTCTTTCAAAATCAAAGCAGTATTGCTGAACTCTACCTGGTCGGGGGTACTTGCCAAGAGTAGGTGGAATTTAATGCCTATTAATGACGAATCCCAGATTTACTCCAAGATGGTAGTAATTGGGTTCAGCCGTATTCCCACTCGCTTTGTACTCAGAATACGTGTATTGGAAAGACAGGATGCCACGGCTGAACGATTGGCTCCCTCCCTCTGGAGAGTTTGTTCGTGTTTCCATTGTGTGTGGACTGCCTCTTGTCCGCAGGCTCAGAATGGGCACCTGCTCTTAGACTTTCGTCCCCACACTGTCAGGAAGGTGGGTGCTGGGGGCCGGGAGGGACGCACGGGGGTCTCTCAAAGCTAGCCTGCCGCATCTGCTTAGCACGGAGTACATGAGTGACTGCTTTCCATTGTGTGTGGACTGCCTCTTGTCCGCAGGCTCAGAATGGGCACCTGCTCTTAGACTTTCGTCCCCACACTGTCAGGAAGGTGGGTGCTGGGGGCCGGGAGGGACGCACGGGGGTCTCTCAAAGCTAGCCTGCCGCATCTGCTTAGCATGGAGTACATGAGTGACTGCGAAATGGTTCCCAGCCCCACGGCCGTGCCTCCAGGAGCATCTTCTCAAAGTGATGTTCTCTGGGCTGGCGGTTTGTGCAGCTCTGGCTTTGGTTCTCATCGGGGTTGTGTTTATTGGGGAAAAGCCATCATCTCCGTGCTAAAAAGGCCTGCCTCTCTCTGACTGTCCTGCCAGAAGTTGATCCTTTTGGTATCTTGGAACGTTTCTCTTCACCACCAAGATGAGTCACAGGGAAGTGGGCTTCCCTGTCTTGTTTTGTTTTGTTTCCTTTGATGATATTTCTGCCCAGAGACAGAGGTCACATGCCGCCCCTTCCAGTACAGCGACAGTTCAGTGATGTAACTTTTTTGTGTCCCATCCTACAATTTGGCAGGATGTTGTCCTGTCCATCCATCCCTGCGATAATTGAGATGCACAGATGCTGTAAACACCTGTGGAGCCAGCTGTGACGTGCTGGGTTGTGTTGGATTCACTTGGGAAGGCCTGGAGAGGCTCCTCGCTGCCTGGCCAGCGGTCCCCCGGCTCTCGATCACTCCTGCCTGGCAGCAGAGCAGTCTTAAACGTACACCTCCAGTGTGTGTCAGCTCCTATGTCAAATATTAGTACCTCCTATTTTTCTATTCTTTGTAAAAGCAAGCACAAGTAGAAGTTCTGTCATCAACCTGGGTAGGCCCCGGGGCTCACCCACATCTTGGGGGTCAGCAGTCAGAGGAAGGTGTCCACTCCTTATTAGCTTGCCCTGGGCCACTGGTGAGAATGCTGCCCTCCCTCACCCAAGGGCCAGGGGCACTCATGAAGTCACCCCAGTCTGGCAGCCACCCTCATTAAGCACCCCTATGCATCAGTTGTTAATTACAGGCTTCCCTTTAGGAAATATGTTTTTCGAAGAGTAATGCGTTCTTCAGATGCTGTGGGTTAATGTCTTTTCTCCGCTCCTTGCCTCCTGGAGGTTTTGCGTGGGTATCATCAGGTTTACTCCTGGTATCATCAAGGATTTACCTTGAAGTAATCAGGAAGCATCCCAAGTTCACGTCAGCAAATCAGTGAAAACAACTGAGGGAGGGGTGAAGAAATTCATATAAACGCAAGGCACGCGTGATGTTACTTGTAGAGAGAAATGTTACCGCTCTTAACTGAAAAAAATAACAACGAAAGGAAACGTTCCTCAACATTAAGAACGCGCTCCAGGCAGCGCTGCAAGCGCCCCTGCCGTGTCCTCTTGCTCTTAGATCAGAGATCTCACTCCACACCGTCGGGCTTCCGGGCGGTACCCTGGGGCCCGTCCAGACCCCTGTCACGGGGCTCCCGGCTGAGCCCGCAGGCTACAGCAGTTTGTCTCATATTGTGCTTTTTAGTTGATGCTCTCTTTGGGGCTCAAGGTTGCTGTGTAATGTGTCCGAAAACAAGAATGTCAATGTTACTCATCTGTAGACAGTTTAAAGTAAACCACTGTCACTTGTGGGCAGAATTCAAAATCCGTTCTTTTATTATTGTGCTTCATAGAAGTAATCGTAAAAATTGGGTCAAATCCGGGGTCATGGTTTATTACTTCGAGAGTCAATACCAGTCTTGAAAACCAAACGCTGAGGCGTGATATACCGACAGTGTCAGCCCGGGCTAGTTTTTACCATTTGATCCACATTACATGGTAATCAGAACAGTCAGGTCAAGTACGGATTGTGTCTCTCATACCTTTTTCCCTCTTTCAAGGTTAGCAATGCTCTGTGGCTGATTCGTGTTGATGACAGAAGACAACAGAATTCTGTAAAGAAATTATCCTTCAATTAAAAAATAGATTAAAAAAATATTAGCAATGCTAACATAATAGTTTTTAGAGAGTTTATTTTTCAATTACAAAAAAACTCATTCTGTAGAGACCCAGCATACACAAGGGTAAAAAGCATATTCTCCCACCACCACCTCCACTCATTCCTATCCCCAGTGGTACAGTCTGCCAGCACAGCAGAGAGTACGGAAGATTTTTAAAATGTGCTGACCAACAAGAACCTAAATTAACCTGCATTCAGAAAACACAGGAGGGACTTACCTGGTGGTCCACTGGTTAAGAATCTGCCTTGCAATGCAGAGGACACGAGTTCAATCCCTGGTCAGGGCTCAGGGAACCAAGATCCCGTATGCCATGGAGCCGCTGTGCCCGTGTGCCACAGCTACTGAGGCCAGGCACCACGGCTAGAGAGCCCATGCGCCGCAGCACAAGATCCCGCCTGCCACGCTCAGACCCAACGCAGCCAAATAACTCAGTGAACATAAGGAAATACCTGATGGGGCTGTGGGTGCAATATTTTTCACTCGGAGAAGGCAATAGCACCCCATTCCAGTACTCTTGCCTGGAAAATCCCGTGGGTGGAGGAGCCTGGTAGGCTGCAGTCCATGGGGTCGCTAAGAGTCGGACACGACTGAGCGACTTCACTTTCACTTTTCACTTTCATGCATTGGAGAAGGAAATGGCAACCCACTCCAGTGTTCTTGCCTGGAGAATCCCAGGGACGGGGGAGCCTGGTGGGCTGCAGTCTATGGGGTCACACAGAGTCAGACACAACTGAAGTGACTTAGCAGTAGCAATACAGTTTAAAAAAAAAAAAAAGTTTTAAATGTAGCCAAATGAGATTTTAAAACACGAGTTCATGAAACTTTGCTCACAAACTTAAAATAAACTGTAAACAAAAATATTTAATACAGTAAAGATTGAAGGCAGGAGGAGTAGGGGATGACAGAGGATGAGATGGTTGGATGGCATCACCAACTCAATGGACATGAGTTTGAGTGAACTCTGAGAGTTGGTGATGGACAGGGAGGCCTAGCGTGCTGCAGTCCATGGGGTCAAAAAGAGTAGGACCTGACTGAGTGACCGAACTTAACACCTTAGCTGTCTGGAGCCCTGGAAGAATTGACAGTTTCAGCAAGTTGAGATTTTCTTGGTTTTTTTAGAAGAATATTTATTGGTAGAAATTTTATGAAGATCTTACTCTGCTCTTCCTTGTTACTGCAGTAGGTCTGTTTCAGAGTTCTGGGGACAGCTTGGTCGTCGTCATGCAGTTTTTAGGGGTAAATGTGGGCTTCTTGGTTCTCTACAGTATGAGAAAGCCAGAAGGTTCCACGTACACAAGCTGTGACTACAAAATGTGTTCATTCAAGGTGTTTCTGGCAAAGTGGAGGGTGAGTGCAGGTGTGGAATTGAGTGAGGACTGAAGTCAAGCTCAGAGGTCATTGAGAAAATGAAGCTTTTCATTGAAAAGGGCTGGATATTTGGTTGTAAAGAGACCCAGACATTGTGGTGACTGTTACTCATCTAGGTGATTCAGCAGCCCCCTAGACTCCGAATGTCTGTGGTCCTAGTTCTGTCCCTCAGTCCTGAGTACCCTTCAGGCAGCACGCCCTCACCCCGTGGACAGCTGTGCCGTGTGGGGACTCGGGGAGCTTCCCAGGAAGTGGGAGGCTGTGCTGAGGTGCCTGCTAGTTGCAGGGTTCCACACTGGGCACCGGGAGGGTACCGAGAACCAAGGGACAGTCACGCTCTCAGAAAGCAGCCCAAGGGGAGGAGAAGCCCAGCGAGGGAGCTGACCGTTCAAGGCAGGAGGAGCTAAATGACGACCAGGAGCGCGTCCTGTCTGACCAGGAAGTGAGCGGGCCCAAGCGAGAACCCCGGACGGGAGGGGCAGCTGGTGGAGGAAAGGGAGGTGAGGTGGGCTGGGGGAGCTGATGCGGGGAGAGGCGGGTGGAATCAGGGAAGCCAGGGCCACCTGGCCGCCACTTGCGGTGCCGGCTCCTATGGGGCGGGGGTCTCAGCAGCTTTGGCCTCAGGACCCTTTCACACCCCTCAGAACTATGTAGGTCCCAGAGAACTTCTGCTGATGCGCGCTTAACTACTGATATTGACCACATTAAAAATTAAACCAGAAAAGGTGGTATCATTTTCTATTTTTGAAAGTCTTTTTAATGTCTGACTTACTTAGGAGAGAGCTGGATTCTCCGGCCTGCCTCTGCGTTCAGCTTGGCTTCCCTGTTGCCATGTGTTTTGGTTAGAACAATGCAGGAAGACCCGTGATCGGGAAGGGAGGAGCGTCTCAGTAGGCTTTTCAGATCGTTATGGACATTTTCTTTGATACCACAGCAAAAAGCAACCAGTGAGAGGTTTCTTGAAGGAGTCTGCAGTGTGGAATCTGAAACCACAGTGATAGACTCCTGTGCACCTTATCAAACTAAGACCCAGGGGGCTGTTTCACCCTTCGAATGGCTATTTGACCCTTAACTGATAGTGTAACACCAGCGTGATCTTGTGGAAAATCTTGGTTCACTGTGTCAGGCAGATCTTGGACACATTTCAGTCAATGGGTCAATAGATCCTGTTTGTTAATATCACTGCCGATTTCCTCATTTGTTGAATGAAAGCACTTAATTAGAATTTTATTTTGAACAGTACTCTGGACATGGCTTCAGAGAGTTAAGAAACATAGAAACTTTGTCATGTGAAGCATATGAGCTGAGCAGCGACTGGCCTTTTTTTTCCTTTCATTGTCTTTAAGGAACGAATTACCTCTATTCACTCCTACCCCATCTCTTGTTTCTCGAATCTCAATAGAGATTCAGAAGTTGTAGAAAACTTAAAAGCGCGTTGCAGTAATTCTGGGTTAAGCATTGTTGTGATCGATAATGCTTTGCTTCCTCCTTTTCAGATGCTCCTCCTGCTGATCAAGAGAAGCTTTTTATCCAGAAGTTGCGTCAGTGTTGTGTCCTCTTTGACTTTGTTTCCGATCCACTAAGTGACCTCAAGTGGAAGGAAGTAAAGCGAGCTGCTTTAAGTGAAATGGTAGAATATATCACCCATAATCGGAATGTGATCACAGAGCCTATTTACCCAGAAGTAGTCCATATGGTAAGTAATTGCCGTTTAACCAGCGTGCCCAACCCTCAGTTACAAACAACTCTGACTTGCTTAGAATATGCTAAGACGTTTAAACCTCACGTGACATTTGCTACCAAAAAAAAAAATCCTCCTGTTCAAAAATAGGTACTGGCACCTAGAAGAATGGACGTCTTTGTGCCATGCCCTAGACTACAGTGAGGGAACTTGAAGGACCGCTGTGCCCTGCGTGTGTTAACTCACCTGATCCTCACAGCCACCACGTGGGGTAGAAATGTCAGAACTTTCATTTTTTTCTTAACTGTTTTACCCTCTTTAACAGTGCCCGTGCATAATTCAGAAGTGAGCGTGTGGTTCACACATGGGCAGGAAAATGCTAACGGTTGGCAGGAGGTAAAACAGTGGTGGGGCCAAGCTGGAGTCAGGACAGTCCACCCTGATTGGCTGGTTCATCATTGGTTTCATTTGACCCCCAAATCCCCATCTTCAGTCTCAGACTCTCCAGCCCATCTCTAGGTCCTTTGCAGATCCCACTGTGACCTCAGTCACCGAGGTCACATCTAGAGGTTACCATCTAGAACCATTTCATGTGATACCATTTTTAAAACTCTAATGTTTAATGCTGAACTCCAGTTGTCACGTTTTTTTGAATTGTTATTTTATTTGTCTTTGAAATATTACTCCTTGATACTAGGGAATCCTTGTGGCTTAATATAAAATTTTAAATCCTGATTTCCGTTGAACTCTCTAAGTTTCTGATTCTTTTCCCTCAAAGCTATATATTTCAAAATTGACTAGGCTCATTGACCTAAAATATGTTTCTTCTTACGTTAGTATGTGTGCTTTGGGAGAAAAGAAATGTAAGCCACGTCCTTCGTGTAGTTCACGATCTCTTGTAGCCAAAGGTGAGAGGTCAGCTTGCTTCCTTTATTTGGTTAACTCTTAAAGGCCGACTTTACCAGCCTGTCGTCCACCTAGGGCTGTGAGGTCCGTCTGGGCCCCTCCCCAGACGCCTACCTGAAGAGCCATCACGGGCCTATTGTTCCGTCACTAAGTTGAGTCCGGCTCTTGGCAACCCCATGGTCTGCAGCACGCCAGGCCTCCCTGTCCACTATCCCCTGGCAGGTGTGTACCGATCCATAAATCCTTTAAAGCCTCTCTCATTCAGACTAAGAAAAATCAGGGAATGTCTTTTTCTCTCCTTAATTTCCACTCTCAGTTACTATGGAAGGGCCTCCCAAACCCCAGAATCACAAAGAGAAATCTCTAATATTTTCTAACACTTTGATAATTCTGTTGTTCACAAGATGTTTTGCAGTCCTCCTGGAACCTTTTTTTTTTTTTCACGTCTCAGGGTAGGGATATAACTGTGTCTTCTAAAATGACTGAAAAATCTTTAGTCCCTACATCATGTGATGAATGTTCCCCTTTCTCCATTGACTTTAAATGCTGCTTTACTGTATATTAAATGTATTCTGTTTTTGAGTTAAATGTATCTATATGGCATCTATTATAAACACTCAATTTATTTGTATTAGGTGACCGTGTGGAAGCTTCTTCTGTTTGGACGGGGCCTGGGCTGCCGGCAGCCCCTGAGTGCTGCTCTCTCCCCGGGAGAGAGGGGTCCACCAGGGGCATCGAGGCCCAGGCTGGCCGGGTGTGGACTGGATTCCTGCCCTGCACTGCTTGCGGGCCCTGGTCTCTCCTGGGTCTTTCACCAAGGTGGCCTGTTGCCAAACCCACTTAGCATGCCTCGCGCTCTTGAGACTTGTTTCAGATGAAATGTTCGTTACTTCTTGCCTCCCTGTTAAACCCGTGTCCTAGTAACCAGGCTCTCCCACCCTCTTAGCTTTGCTCCTGTCCCGGCAGTGCAGGCCGTCTTCAGAGTCCTGGGCAAATTGCCTCTAATGCACATAGCAGACACTTGCTGAGCATCCCCTGCGCACGTTTCTAGGTGAGGAAATAAGAGTGGTGAGCAAGACGTGCGCCCTCCCAGAGCTGGGATCAGTAGCGTGTCGTTTGCGGTTAAGGTGAGGCCGTTAGAGAAGGGCAAGTGGGGAGAGAGTAGAGGTGCAGGACCGCCCACGTGGTGGGAAGAAGGCCCGGAGAGAGACCTGGTGCCAGGTGAGCTGGAGCGCCCCCCGGAGGTGCGCGAGGAGGCGCTTTCCCGTGTCCCTGAGGACAGGGCTTGTGTGCTCCGCCTCTGACTGCTGGGAGGGCCGAGAGCGCGGCCGGCCTTCCCTCGAGGGAGGGGCGGGGAGGGGGTGCTCCCCTGTTGGTGGGTTAACGAGAGTGAGGGAGGGTTTGCGCTGCGTTGCTCTCGTGAAAAGACACAATGCAAGAGGGTGGTGGGGACGGCGCCCGGCACCCGCAGCATTTCTGACCCTCTCGGAAGCAGAGCGGGTGCAGGACTCAAGAGCCAGCGGAAGGCCCCGGCGGGGCAGGTGCAGAGGCGGGCCCCTTCGCAGTCCCATCCCAGCCGTCCCTGGCGTGCTTACCACTGAGTCTTGCTTGAAAGGTTGCCTGGTGTGTGTTTTGCTTTTTTTTTGGCTGCACCACATGGCCCATGGGATCCTCATTCCCTAACCAAGGATCGAACCTGTGTACCTGCAGTGGAAACACAGAGTCTTCACCACTGGACTGTGAAGGGAGTCCCTGTCCTGGTATTTTTACAGAGATTTATTCCCACTGACTTTGAAGAATCCAAAGCTCTAGAGATGTTGCACTTTTATGCTTACTTTTTAAATACGTGGCCTGTTAGACTGGGCTGCTATATTTTTTAACAGATTTATTGACGGGTAATTCATCGACTCTTTGCGACCCCATGGACTGTAGCCTACCAGGTTCCGCCATCCATGGGATTTTCCAGGCAAAAATACTGGAGTGGGTTGCCATTTCCTTCTCCAGATTCATAAGTACAGTCCACCCCTTTAAAATGTGCAATTCGGTTCAGTCTGTTCACAGGGTTGTGCAGGCATCAGCACATATTTTGTAATATTTTCATCCCCCTAAAAAAAATCCTGTGCCCATTAACAGTTACTGCCACTCTTCCTAACTCCCCACCCTGCCCCTGGTAACCGCTCCGCTATTTTCTGCCTCTATAGATCTGCCTAACCTGGATATTTCTTAGAAATGGAATTATACAGTACACGCCCTTCTTTTACTTTGCATAATGTTTCTGCGTTTCATCCATGGTGTAGCATGTGTCAGAACTTCTTTTTATTGCTGAATAATATTCCATTACATGAACATGTGCGCCACACTTTATCCGTTTCTCCGTTGATGGACATTTGTGTCATTTCTGCTACTTAGCAGCTGTGACTAATGCCACTGTGAGCATTCATGCACAGACTTCTGTGTACACACACGTTTTCATTTCTCTTGAGCGTTTACCCAGGAGTGGAACTGCTAGGTCCCATGCTAACACTCTGTGTTTAGCGTTTTGGAGAGCTGCCAGACTGCTTCCCAAAGTGGCTGCCCCGTTTCACACTCCCAGCAGCAGGGTAGGAGGGCTGCAGTTTCCCCACCTCTCCCGCACTTGTTACTGTCTGTTTGATGGTGGCCATCCCGGTCGGTGTGAGCTAGGATCTCACTGTCGTTCTGGTTTGTGTTTCCCTCTTGGCCAATGACGTTTAGCACTTTTCATGTGAGCTGTGTCTTTTTCTACGTCATTCAACGGAAATTAAATGAACCTTATAGATCATCAAGCCCGACCTTTATTTTCCAGATTAAAATAGCTTAGGTTCAGGGAGATGAGGATGAAAAGGGAGCAATACCCAGAGGGGAGGTTCCTGGAGTCTAGATTCTTGGGCTAAATTACATAAACTCCATTATCTCAGTATTTTGGCCATTTTTAAAATACAGTCAGCCATCTGGTATTTAATTAACTTATCTAATTAATCTGATTTTCAGGCATTGGCATTTTTCTCATAGCAAAACCAAGTTAATAGCATAGCCTCTTCTTTCACAGAATACCATTTATACTCGAACGACTAACAAAAAGGTTATTCAGACTTGGGTTTTCAGGGAGCATCGTCTCACAAAATAAAATGAAAATGTCACTTCAAGGAAGATAACTGACGATGTTTGTTGTCAGTGATTAAAATTTGAGCATTCAAAAAGAAAATTCAAGCTCTCAGGAGAAATTTTGAATTTTGGAAGATTTGTATCTGCCAGTGCAGACTTCAGCTTCCCAGTGCTGCAAGCCGCCCTGCTGAGACGCGTCCATGCCAGTGAGTGGGATCCTTAGTGTACACAGTGAGTGGAACTAGACGTTGCGGTGCCTCCACAGTCCTGTGAATATATTGAAAACAATCAAATTGTACATTTTAAAGGGGTGGATTGTATGATATGTGAATATCTCAATAGACCTGTTTTTAAAAAGCGTGGCAGTTCAGTCTAATAGGCAATTTGTTTACGATACATTAATACACATAAATCAGCGAGGCCAGTATTTTCCAAATAACAAACAGATGATGTTATAAAATCATTCATTGGCCAGAGAGCCATTCAGAGAGCAAGACACATCACGGGGTTTTCAGGAATTAGAGACCCCTCTAATGGAAAAGATTTAGGATTCCACAGAATAGGTAACCTTTAGTGAACTACCACTTGTCAAGGTTTGGTAAAGTATCAAAGAAGTCCACAATTATCTAGCAGAGCTATTGATCACCCCTCGCTTTTCCAACTACCTATCTGCTGGAGACAGGTTTTTCTTCCTGTATTTCAACCAAGTGAACATTCTGAGCATAGCAGATAGAAGAATTCAGCTTTGTGGTTTTTTTTTTTTTTTTTTTTTAATTAAATCAAATAGTAAAGAAGTTTGCAAAAATGTGACATAGTGCCATTTTTCTCACTGAATTTGTTTTAGGAAATCTTTTTATTTAATATGAGTTGTATTATGAAATAACTGTTAGTTATGAAAAAAGTAGTTATTTTTATAAATTTACATTGACGTAATGAGTTTATTATTTTTTAATGAGCAATTTTTTTTAAATTTCTCTGCTTTAATTTCTAATACTGTCAATGTCCATAGACAGAACTCTAATAACAAAAGTTCTTTGGATCCTCGATAACTTGCAGGAGTTTAAAGGGGTCCTGAGACCAAAAAGTGTGAGAAGCACTCCTCTCAGAGTTCTACCAGCACGGCCTGGGAGCGGCTCAGAAATGTTTCCTGGGGCATCGCTTTCCTGGGGCATCATCCTGGGGCTGTGTTTGCCAGTGTCTCCGGGTCACGCTGAATGGCCTGCCTGCCCCGCCCCCTGAGATTAAGGCTTCCCTGCGGCCTGTGACAAGTCTAACCCCCCCGGGGCTCTCAGTTCCAGAGAAAACGGCTTACAGCGCCCCGGCTTTCTTCCGTGGAATTTGGCACAAGTCCTGGTCGGAGCTCAGTAACCCTCTCTCGATAGTTTCCTGCCGAGGCGAGGGCACTGCGGCCAGTCTTAGTCACAGATGAACATGGCCTGCAGGTCGGAAAAGGAGCTGTTTTGGTCACCGGTTGAGTGGAGTGGCTGCCTCAGAAGTGCTTCACATCAAGGTAGACCTCTCTGGAATCACCCGTCTCTGGGGGGCTGGATTACTCCATAGAAGTCAGTGAATCAGTCCACCCTTACTGTCTCAGAGAGACTGTTCTTAGAGGAGCGTAGAGCCAACTGGTAATAGTAGCTGCCTCTGTGTTTTTACTCTATTTTTGTAATTTTAGAAAATTTCATAGGATTATGTATCTCATTTGTCATCATCAAAAATCAGTAAATATGTTTTTCTTTAAAAAAAAAAAAAGAAATCCTCCTGGTGTCTCGTGTAACAGTAGTACTGTCCTTATCAGGAGCCATGTTGAGTTTCCAGGGGAAATGAGTTCATCGCCATATTTTAATCTGTACTGCTTGTCAGTGACGAGATGGTGCCTTGCAAGTTTTCTTTTATGCTTGGGGTTCAAGTCAGCGTTTTCTAATAAGAGCAGAGGGTTTCTCTCTGGTCATTACTGGAGGTTTCATGCCGAGATCCCCTTGGTGATTGTCCAGTTAAGGACTGATGTTGGATACTCTCCTTCGGTTTTTATATCTGATGTTTACAGTGTGTTCTGGAAAGTTTTATGTGTTTTAAGGGTAAAGATAGTTTGCAAAAGAGAGGGGAAAGGGCGTTTTGAATGAAAGGAGGTGGTATATTAAAAATGAAGCTTCGGTAGTCCGCAGATTTCTTTCAGGTGGTGATTTAAATCATCAGTTCAGTTCAGTCGCTCAGTCGTGTCCGACTCTTTGCGACCGACCCCATGGACTGCAGCACGCCAGGCCTCCCTGTCCATGGCCAACTCCCGGAGCTTGCTCAAACTCATGTCCACTGAGTCGGTGATGCCATCCAGCCGTCTCATCCTCTGTCGTCCCCTTCTGCTCCTGCCCTCAATCTTTCCCAGCATCACGGTCTTTCTAAGTGAGTCAGCTCTTCGCATCAGGTGGCCAAAGTGTTGGAGTTTCAGCTTCAACATCAGTCCTTCCAGTGAACAATGCATTCCCATTTTTGCTTAGTTGTTATTGTTTTACCAAAGTCACAGTAACATGGGGGTAAGAAAGCGCTTCCGTCAGAGATGAGCTAAGGGGAGATGAAGGAACAAGTGCTTATTGAAACCCAGAGAACGCTTGTTCTACCTTAGATGTCAGTGAGCCGTTTGTTGGAGATTTGTTCTTATTTTGAGAGAATTACCCTTTGTTTTGTTGGACGTTTTCAAATTATTTTTAAATGTGTGCTTATTTTAAATATGTGAAATAAATACAAAAAGAAAAAAAAGTTAATCTTTGTCTTTACTCTGCCCTTTCCCAGTTCTATCTAAACCCACCCCTACCTCCAGGCAACCAACTTATATGTACCTTTTTTCCCAAAAGACTGCTAAGAAATTTCGGGAGATGATGGATGCATTTATCATCTTGCATGATCGTTTCATGGATGTATGCAAATGTTAAATGTATCAAATTGTACAGTTTATGTACAGTTACATGTGTCACTTGTACCTCACAAAAGCTGGAGTTTTTTAAGCTCCTAAATTGATAGCTATTTCTTTTGATCTAGGAGCACAGTGAAGAAATTATGAAGACACTTAGGGCATTGTGAACCAGGAAGGTTTGAGAACTTAGAACCTAGTAAATATCTTTCTGTAACATGTTTAAATTAATTTTAAATTTCCATATGGCAAAATTAACTTTCTAGTGAAGAGTTCTCTGAGATCTGACAAATATGTATAGTTATGTAACCACTCAGGATAGAGAACTGTTTTATTGCCCTCCAAAAAAGTACTGCACGCTACTCCTTTGAAGTCAGACCTTCCCCTTATCCATTGCCTCTGGCGACTAACCTATCCCCCAGCTCTGCTGTTTGGCCTCTTCCAGAATGTCATATAAATGGACTCGGACAGCATGTTGCCTTTTGAGTCTAGCTCCTTTAACTTAGCATAACAAGTTTGATGTTATGTTTAAGCACACAGGCGTGGGATTGCTGGGTCGTATCGTTGAGTATTTGTTTAACTTTCTGAGAAATTGCCAAACTGTTTTCCAAGGTAGATGTGCCATTTTCTGTGCTCCCACCAGGCACATGTAGTACTTCCTGTTGCTCCACCTCCTTGTCAGCATTTGGTGTCTTCAGTCCTTTTATCTTATTTTGACTTTAAGCTGCAATTCCCTAACGATATTAACGATACTGAGCATTTTTTCCTGTGTTTGTTTGCTTATCTTCCTTGGGGAAGAGAAGCATTATCTTCCTTGTGTGTTCATGTCATTGGCCCATTTTTTAATTGGGTTGTTTTCTTATTGAGTTTGAGACTTCTTTACATGTTCTGGATACAAATGCTTTGCCAGATACGTGAGTTGCAAATCCTTTCTTTCAGTGTGTGGCTTGTCTTTTTATGTGAACAGTGTCTTTTAGAGTTTTTCATTTAGATGAAGTCTAATATATGATTTGTCTCCTTCACGGACAGTGCTTTTGGTGTCATATATAAGAAGTCTTTGCCCCACCCAAACTCAAAAAGTTTTCTCCTAAACATTTCTACTTTTACATTTAAATCTATGATCCGTTTTCTCTGAGGTTCGTTTTTTGGCCTATGGATGTCCAAGTATTTGTTGAAGAGAATAACCGTTCTCCATTGAATTCCTTTCCACCTTTTTGATATGGTCAATCAAAAATTGACTCTATTGGTGAGTCTGTTTCTGGACCCTGTCTTCTCGACCACTGATCTAGGGATCCGCTCACCTGTACCATACTGTCTTCATGATTGTGAAAAGGGATAGTGTTAGTCACTCAGTTGTGTCCAAATCTCTGTGTCCCCATGGATTGTAACCCGCCAGGCTCCTCTGTCCATGGAATGCTCCAGGCAACAATACTGGAGTGGGTAGCCATTCCCTTCTCCAGGGGATCTTCCCAACCCAGGGATTAAGTCAGATCTCCTGCATTGCAGGCAGATTCTTTACCATCTGAGCCACTGGGGAAATCCATTAGCTTTGTATTAAATTTTGAGATCAAGTCATGTGAACTCTCCAACCTTTTTATTCTTTTTCAAATTGTTTAGTTTTTCTAGTTATTTTATCTCTCCAAATTAATTTTAGAATCAGCTTGTCTTTATTTACAAAATATCTTTCAAGGGTTTTAATTAGAATTGTATTCAATATGTACATTTGGAGAGAATTGATATCTTAACAATATTGAACCTTTCAATCTATAAACACAGCATATCTCCCCATTTTGGTCATCTCTGAAGTTTTAAGCATGTAGATTGCCCTGTATTTTTTAGACTCATAAGTATAAGTATTTCATTTTTTGCTGCTATTGTAATTGGAGTTTTCTATTTTCTATTTCTGTTTCTTGCAGTTGCATCAAGTGCTTCATCTTATTCAGTGCATAAGTGTTAGTATTATTTATTAATTAAATTGTCCTTTATAACTGTAAAATGATCCTTTTACCACTAGTAACATTATTTTCTCCAGAACCGACTTTATATGTTAGTATAGCTCCTCCAACTCTCTCGTGACTAGTGTTACCATGGCAAATCTTTTTCTTTCCTTTTACTTTTGACCAGTGTGTATCTTTATATTTAAAGTGTACTTAACCGTAGACAGTATATGGTTGAGTCTTATACTTTTATTCGGTCAAGCAATCTCTGCCTTTTGATCGGGGTAGTCAAACTTTCGTTGTGAGTATTGATATTGTTGGGTTTAAATCTACCATTTTGCTATATTTTTTCCCTGTTTATTCTGGGTTTTGTTCCCTTTTCCTCTTTTTCTGCTTTCTTTTTGACCAATTGAATATTTTTTGTGATTACGTTTTATCTCTTTTGTTGGCTTTTAAACTATCACTGTTTTTAAAAAAAAAGAACTTTTTAAAAAATTTATTCTTGGCTGTGCTGGGTTTTCGTCGCTTCGTGAGCGCTTTCTCTAGTTGCAGCAAGTAGGGGCTACTTGCGCAAGCTTCTCATCATGGGGCTGTCCCTTGTGGAGAGCGTGCTCCAGGCACGGGCTTCAGGAGCTGCGACATTCAGGCCCCAGCGCACATGGACTTGGTGGCTGCGACTCGCGGGCTCTAGGATGTGGACTGAGTAGTTGTGGTTCACACGCTTAGTTGCTCCATAGCATGTGAGATCTTTCTGGACCAGGGATCAAACCCACGTCCTCTGCATTGGCAGGCATGTTCATATTCTCTGCACCACCAGGGAAGTCCTAAACTATCACTATTATTTGATCTCATGTATTTAGCTTTTCTAGAATGCATCTTTATTTAAATCTCTTTAAAATAGAACTGTTTCCTAAAAATAATATACCATGGGGTTTATAACATACAGAGAAGATGTATGGCAACAGCAGCAGAAAGACTGGGGGAGAAGAAATGGACGTCTGCTGCTATAAACATATTTACATGACACAGTGTACAGTCACTTAAAGGCTAACTGTGACAAGTTAAAGATGCATTCTCAGTTCAGTCAGTTGCTCAGTCGTGTCCGACTCTTTGCGACCCCATGAACTCCAGCATGCCAGGCCTTCTTGTCCATCACCAACTCCCGCAGTTCACCCAAACCCATGTCCATTGAGTCGGTGATGCCATCCAACCATCTCATCCTCTGTCGTCCCCTTCTCCTCCTGCCCTTAATCTTTCCCAGCATCAGGGTCTTTTCCAAGGAGTCAGTTCTTTGCATCAGGTGGCCAAAGTACTGGAGTTTCAGCTTCAACATCAGTCCTTCCAATGAACACCCAGGACTGATCTCCTTTAGGATGGACTGGTTGGATCTCCTTGCAGTCCAAGGGACTCTCAAGAGTCTTCTCCAACACCACAGTTCAAAAGCATCAATCCTTCAGCGCCCAGCTTTCTTTATACTCCAACTCACATCCATACATGACCATTGGAAAAACCATATCCTTGACTAGACAGACCTTTGCTGACAAAGTAATGTCTTTGCTTTTCAATATGCTGTCTAGGTTGGTCATAACTTTCCTTCCAAGGAGTAAGCGTCTTTTAATTTCATGGCTGCATTTCCTGACCTGCATACAGGTTTCTCAAGAGGCAGGTCAGGTGGTCTGGTATTCCCATCTCTTTCAGAATTTTCCACAGTTTATTGTGATCCACACAAAGGCTTTGGTATAAAGCAGAAATAGATGTTTTTCTGGAACTCTCTTGCTTTTTCGATGATCCAGCGGATGTTGGCAATTTGATCTCTGGTTCCTCTGCTTTTTCTAAAACCACTTTGAACATCTGGAAGTTCACAGTTCACGTATTGCTGAAGCCTGGCTTGGAGAATTTTAAGCATCACTTTACTAGCGTGTGAGATGAGTGCAGTTGTGCAGTAGTTGGAGCATTCTTTGGCATTGCCTTTCTTTGGGATTGGAATGAAAACTGACCTTTTCCAGTTCTGTGGCCGTTGTTGAGTTTTCCAAATTTGCTGGCATATTGAGTGCAGCACTTTCACAGCATCATCTTTCAGGATTTGAAATAGCTCAACTGGAATTCCATCACTTCCACTAGCTTTGTTTGTAGTGGTGCTTCCTAAGGCCCACTTGACTTCACATTCCAGGATGTCTGGCTCTAGGTGAGTGATCACACCATCGTGATTATCTGGGTCGTGAAGATCTTTTTTGTACAGTTCTTCTGTGTATTCTTGCCATCTCTTCTTAATATCTTCTGCTTCTGTTAGGTCCCTACCATTTTTGTCCTTTATCAAGCCCATCTTTGCATGAAATGTTCCTTTGAAGAGGTCTCTAGTCTTTCCCATTCTGTTGTTTTCCTCTATTTCTTAAACCCTCTTATACTTACCCAAATAATTACCATTTTCAGTATTCTTCATGCCAATATCCATCTGATGCCAGTTTTCTTCTGCTTGAAGGACTTTCTTAAATTTCTCTTGTAGTAGACGTCTGTTGTTGTTCAGTCGCTAAGTTGTGTCCGACTCTTTGCAACCCTATGGGGACTATAGCCCCCCAGGCTCCTCTGTCCATGGGATTTTCCCAGGCAAGAATACTGGAGTGGGTTGCCTTTTCCTTCTCCAGGGGATCTTCCCAACCCAGGGATCAAACCTGCATCTCCTGTTTGGTGGGTGGATTCTTTACCTCTGAGATCTGTGCTGTGCTATGGATAGTCGCTCAGTTGTGTCCGATTCTTTGCGACTCCATAGACGATAGCCCGCCAGGATCCTCTGTTCATCAGGATTCTCCAGGCACGAGTACCGGAGTGGGTTGCCATGCCCTCCTCGAGGGGATCTTCCCAACCCAGGAATCGAACCGGGGCCTCCTGCTTGGCAGGTGGATTCTTCACCAGCTGAGCGATCAGGGAAGCCCACCCCTGAGGTCTGCCAGCGATTAATTCTTCTAGCGTTCGTTTGCCTGAGCAAGTCATTCTCTTGCCTTTGATTTTGAAGGATATGCAGGCGTGCCTCATTTTATTGCGCTTCATTTTGTCACACTTGGTATGCGTTGTGGTTGTGACACATTGAGGACGTGTGGCCGTCCCGCGACAGGCAACTCTACTGGCACCATTTTCCCAACCATTCTGCTCGCTCTGTGTCCCGGTGTCACACTTCAGCAGTTCTCAAAATATTTCAAACCCTCACCAGCAAAAAGAGTATGACTCTCTGAAGGCTCAGATAATGGTTAGCATTTTTAGACATAAGGCTATTGTACACTTAATATACTATAATACGGTTTCAATATAACTTTTATAGGCACTGGGAAACCAACAACCTCGTGTGGCTTGCTTTATTTTGCTGTTCACTTTATTGCAGTGCTCTGGAGCTGGACCCATAATACCTCTGATGGGTGTAGAGCAGCAGGTCAGAGTTTAATCCTTAAAAAATCGTGCTACACTCTCTTCTTGCTTGCATCGTTTTTCATGAGAAGTCGGCTGCCTTTCCTGTCTCTGTTCCTTTGAACCTAGTGTATCTTTTTTTTTTCCTCTGGCTGCTTCTTACGATCTTTTTCTTTTATTCTTTTTAATCAAGCACCTTGATTACGATGGGCCTTGGTGTATTTTTCTTCTTTTTCTTGTGTTTGGAGTTCATTTATAATTTTTATCAAATTTGGGAAAGTATTTGGCCCTTACCACTGCAAACATTTTTTTTGGCCCCTGCACCATACTCCTTTAGAGACTCCAGTAGCGTGGTGTTAGGCCTCTGAGTTGTCCCACAGCTCATGGGTGCTGTTTTTCTCTTTAGCATTGTACTCTTTTCCCGTGTGTTTCATTTGGTGATTCCCTTTGTTGTCTTCAAGTTCAGTAATTTTCTGCAGCGTCTCCGCATTTTTGTTAATTCCCACCCAGTAAATTTTTCATCTCACATTGTCGTCTTCGTCTCATATAGTTTCTGTCTTTCCTATATCTTCGTGTCTCCACCTAACTTTATAAACACAGAATGTTGTTTTAGCCTAATCTGTTAATTCTACCGTTGTGTCAGTCCCAGGTATGTTCAATTGATTGGTTTTCCTTCTTGTTACAGAATATATCTTTCACGCTGCTTTATGTGTCCGGTAATTAATTTTTTATTGGATCCCTGACCATGTGGATTTTGTCTTGATGAATACTGCATACTTACTTATTTCTGCTAATGTTCTGGAGCTTTGCTTTGGATGCAGTTAAGTTACTTGCAAACAGTTTGATCCTTTTGATTCTTGCTTTTAAGAGGTGTTAGGAAGGACTAAGGAGAAGGCAATGGCAACCCACTCCAGTACTCTTGCCTGGAAAATCCCATGGGCGGAGGAGCCTGGTGGGCTGCAGTCCATGGGGTCGCTAAGAGCGACCCGACTTAGCGACTTCACTTTCACTTTTCACTTTCATGCATTGGAGAAGGAAATGGCAACCCACTCCGGTGTTCTTGCCTGGAGAATCCCAGGGCCGGGGGAGCCTGGTGGGCTGCCGTCTGTGGGGTCGCACAGAGTCGGACACGCCTGAAGCGACTCCGCAGCAGCAGCAGCAGGAAAGACTAATGAGCTGACTCGTTGGAAAAGACCCTGAGGCTGGGAAAGATCGAAGGCGAAAGGAGAAGGGGGCACCAGAGGATGAGATGGGTGGATAGCCTCACCAACTCAGTGGGCATGAATGTGAGCAGACTCCAAGAGATGGTGAAGGACCGGGCAGCCTGGAGTGCTTCAGTCCATGGGGTCGCAGAGAGTCAGACACAGCTCAGCAGCTGAACAACAAGGAGGGCCTGCGGTCACAGTCACTCTGCGGCTAATTATCCCCTCTACTGAGATGAGAGCCCCCGATCATGAGCCCAGTACTCCATGAATTAATGAATTCTTCCAATCTGGTTGGTGGGAACAGGCACTGCTGCTGGCCCTGGGTGAGCACTGGGTCTCTGCTCTCTTCAGGTGTTCTTTTTGCAGGCTCCAGTAGTTTTCTGACACAGATGTGCTGGTCAGTCCTCTGCTGAATAGTTTAAGGAGACCTCTGCGGTCTCTGCAGTTGTTTCTGTGCAGCTCTGTCCTCTCTGGGACTGTGCCTTGCGAATTCTAACACCTGTGGCTGCTGATCGGCACCTGGGTTCTTTCTGCCTGTGCTGCACCCTGGGAATTCTGTTGAAGGAGAACGCTGGGCATTTGTTTCCCATCTCTCAGGAATCTCTGTCTTTCACTGCCTGAAATCCATGCCTTGCAAACCATTATTCCATATGTTTTAGCTTAGTTTTTTTGGTTGTTTCAGGAAGTAGGGCAAATCCCATTTCTGTTACTGTGTCTTGTCAGGAAGTGTAAGTCTCTGCTTCATTTATAATAGATACTCAGTCGGTTTGTAACTGCATCCACACAGGTGGTCCAGCAATGATTCTAGAAAATGAACTAATTAAAGGTTATGTGCATAATTTATAATTGTGTAGCTGTGTACATCTAGTCAGTGGAGATGGCACGCAGCAAGAGGGCGGTTGGTTATGCATACATGGCCAGGAGGTAAAGACTTTAGCTCTTAAGCTTCCCTTTTCAGTTCGTTTCTCTCATGTTGAATGCAGAACACATAGTTTTGCCATTCCAAAGCATTCCTAAACTTTTTCACAATTTATTGCAAAAAAAAAAGTCAATGTATGTAATGTATAACGATGTTAATGGTAAAACTTAATTGGTAGCTGTATAGTTATTCACTGTGAAATTCAGCTGTTTATCGTTGAGGTTTTTCATAGCAAGATACTGGGGAATACATCGTTCAGAAGCTATATAAAAGTCACCTTAGGTCCAGAGTAAACAGCTTAGGAGAATCTTCCAGTTGCAATGTTATCTTTAAATAGCACCAACTGAACTATAAGTATTGCAGATTAGTGGTTTTCTTTTGTAAGTAAATGTTCTGTTCTGAAGTTCAAAAAATAAAAACTAAAGAATAAATTTATATGCATAACTATAAATGACTAACATATTTTCATTTGAGGAAGATGCTGTTACACCCTTAATAGTGAAATAGTCATAAAATTTAAATGTATGTTGTTTGAAAATGTGAGAGTAAATTTCCTTTATTTAAGTATTCTATGAAGACTTGTAGGGATTTATCTCCATAGCTTTAACTTTGATTAAGAACATATTTGATCGTAAGAATAACCAGCTGTTCACAGTAAGAGTTCTGCTTGTGGTTCTTTCATCCGGGCGTCTACTTGGAGGTAAAGCTGCATCCTTTGAAAGCAGCTCTCACTTAGAGGAAGTAGTGATGTCGATTCCTGGAGAAGGGGACCCAACTTCACTGCCCCCACCTATTTTAATAGAGTGCTCATTCTGTGCCACGTGAAGCGATGGGCCCTGGAAGGCGGCACCGGCGGAAAGACATTAGACCAGGAATTACCCAACCATCCAGTTATATTTGAGACACAGATCATGAAGAGAGGGGCAGGATGATGGAAGAGCTTAAACTCAGGGGCCCGATTTGGGCCTGGGGTCAGGAGAGGTTCCCCTGATGAAATGACACTGCAGCGGAGAGCTAAGGTTTAATTGGGGCATTTTCACAGTTTCCAGGTAACTGCTCGGTGTTGCAGTTAATAAGGCGACTGGTCAGTGCTTTTCCCAGAGGACCCACTTGCTCTCAGTAGGTTTTTGAGGCCCTACCAGGTGCTGGGCGCTGCGGCAGGTGCTGGAGGGTCAAAGTCAAGCAGACGTTCCCCAGGACGACCGCTGAATTCTGCTGTGAAACCAGACTGATCCACCTAAAAAGTCAATTAGAGTTACTATGATTGCTTTCAGAGTATGAATTGCTTTGTGGAAAAGTTACATCTTTGTGATACGATGTCATCTCACACCGGCAAAGGAAGGGTCCTTGTTCGTTCGGGTATTCTTTGGTGCCTTTCCTAGGGTTTTCATGCTCTGAGGCCTTGTAACTGACTTGCGAGTTCCCAGGCCCTTGGTCGTTTTTGTGGCCACATACCTGGGGTCCACCTGTTAATCATGTTTCCTCATTACCTGCTGTTGGTGGAGAAGCTGTTTCCTCATTACCTGCTGTTGGTGGAGAGGCTGTTGCTGTTAGGTGTGTTTTCCTATGGGTGGTCCAACTGTGATGCTCTGGCCATTGCCTCTGTTGGTTTTCCCAGTTATATAATTTACAGTCAAATAACAGCTTCCCGTTTAAAATATAACGTGGAGGGGCTCCATTCCTCCCTACCCCCAAAATGTACCTCTTAGCAATATGACCCTTGGAGCCTGGCCTTCTATTACAGGAGGAAGGGCTGTAATTGGGCCTTTGGTGGACTCATCTTTATAAATCCTAGTGGTATGAATAAAACAGAATCAGTAGCAGTAGAGAACCCTTGTGGTTTTAAACAGAGAACTGAATAATCAACCTTTCTTTCCTTGTCTCTGAAATTAGATTGTCAGCGTTCCTTTTTGGAGGGTGTCCCTTCCTGTCTTAACCCTTTATATGCCTACTATACTGCAGGTGTCTCACATCATGAGTGTTTTATTACTTCACCCAGTGGCGGTGAGTATCACAGGTATAGAAAGCGTGCATGTTACTGCTCAATGGTGAGACTTTTCCATAAACTCGCTTCTTGAGCCATTTTGGTTTGTTTACTCAGTAAATTTAACAACTGGGAGAAGAGCATCTCCAGGGTCATTTAAATACTGAAAGTAGAATGTCGGGAGAGCTGTCAAAGCAGGTGCTTCCTACGGCACGGTCAGTCCACGCCGTGCGCGGGGGCTGTGCACGCCTGCACACGTCACGACGTCTGTTTCTCACATGCCCCATGCACAGCAGGGGTTTACTCTCTTTCCGCAGGTGAGAAAACCACGGCTTGAGTAGGCTGCTGAGTCTCGGGTCCTGCTCTTGAGTGAGAAGAGGGCCCGGGGTGGCTGCCCGCTGAGGCCACGCTGCACCTTTCCGTCCAAGACCTGATTCCGGCTCTGTGTGCCCGGATCGGGGTGCATGCTGAGAGGCTGTGGCGGGGGTGGTCTGCATGATCCGCACCAGATCTAAGGCTTCTAGACTTAACGGCAGAAATGGATTCCCTCTGATTTCCATGGCGTGATGTTGGCAATGATCACCTTCTGTAGTGCTGAAGCTAAACTCCACGCGTCTAGACAGCACATGGATGACAGACCACGGTGCTCAACTCATTTGACCCCTGAAGCTGTTGGGCTAAGAAATGTGGGTGGGTTGGAAACCTGAGGATAGCTCAAGGTGGCCTGTTTTTTTTTTTTACTTTCTGCTCTTTGCAGAAAATCCCATGGACGGGAGAGCCTGGTAGTCTCTTTTTGCTTTCTGCTCTTGCCTGGAAAATCCCATGGATGGGAGAGCCTGGTAGGCTGCAGTCTATGGGGTTGCTAAGAGTTGGATATGACTGAGCGACTTCACTTTCACTTTTCACTTTCATGCATTGGAGAAGGAAATGGCAACCCACTCCAGTGTTCTTGCCTGGAGAATCCAAGGGACGGGGGAGCCTGGTGGGCTGCCATCTGTGGAGTCACACAGGGTCGGACATGACTGAAG
Organism: Cephalophus harveyi; assembly: GCA_006410635.1. Taxonomy (NCBI): domain Eukaryota; kingdom Metazoa; phylum Chordata; class Mammalia; order Artiodactyla; family Bovidae; genus Cephalophus; species Cephalophus harveyi. Next base: position 301,981 of record SJYT01010806.1, on the reverse strand, counting down.
CAACTCAGCAGCAACAGCAGCAGCAGCTCTTTTATCTGTGTTTTAGTTTTTAATGTCTTTAGCCTCTTCTAGAGCATTAAATCAGTGCAATGAAATGTGGTAGGAAAGGAGGGTAGAAATTAGTGTGAGGTTTTTGTTGTTGTTGTGTGAAACAAATAATTTTCATATCCATTGGAGCTGGCCAGTAATAAAACTTCCTGGACCGAAGATGGTCATCCTCACAGGACACTGAAAAGGGGACTTTTGTGTTCAAACCAACTTGGTCTGCAGCCCCTTGCAGGCCCCAAGGATGGATCAATCAGAGTTCTTCCAGAGAAGCAGAACCAGTAAGCTAGAGCAGAGAAAGACGGAGAGGAGCAGATGGATGCATGGATGGATGGGTGGATTTTGGAGGCTCTGTCTCAGGACCCGTGGCATCCGACGGGGCAGATCTGAACCCCAGGGGGCGGGCACTACCGCTGCCGCACACCGTGGCCTTGCTTCTTCCTCGGTGAAGCTGGTTTTGCTCTTAGAAGACTTCTAACTGCATGGATGAGGCCCATCCTCATTCTCGAGGCTAATCTTTCCTTAAAGCCAGCTGATCTAGGTGTGACCACAGTGACTAAATGCCGCCACAGCGACAGTCGGATCACTGTTGAATTGAATAGTGGGTACTCTAAGCTGTCAGCCGGGTATGCTTTTTTTTTTTTCAGCCATTGCCTTAACCACAGTCTGTCATATCTCCCTTTCCTGCTCCTCCGGTTACAGCTGCCACACCTAGTTTAACACTCAACCCCCGGCTCAGAACCTCACCATCCCCACCTATCCCCTGGGCGGGGCCTGTGCCTGCCATCCTGCAGCCTGGCCTCTGCCCGGGTCGCCACCCCTCCCGGGAGCGTCTGTGCTCTGGGGAATGTTGGGCTTCCCTGGAGACCCCCTCTGAGGGGCGGCCACTCCCCGTGTGTCCCAGCCTGCATCCCCTATCCAGGCGAGCTAACCACCCCTCTCTCCCCTTTGACCTCTGGGGCCCCTTTGCTCCCCTCTAGGTGCCCTGCACCCCGACATCACGGGCCCACCAGCAAGTCTCCCAGAGAGGAGGGTGGAGTGTGTTTACAGACACCTCCCCGCCAGATCCAGGGCTCCTAGGCCCAATTTCCGGGAGCCCCCTACCCAGTGGCTCTCAGGGAGAGGCTTGGGAAGCCCGGCCCAGGAATGCCACGAAGGCCCTCCCGGCTCCGTTCTGATCCTGTCCTCTCACACCCCGCAGCCTGGGAGGAGGAGCGGCGGGCGGTGGTGACCGGGCTGGTGCTGCTGACCCCGCCCCACCCCGCAGGCCCGGAGGAGACGAGCTCGCCTCTCCTTAGTGGGCCGGCGCCTCACATCCCCTCGTTCTGTCACGTGGGCTTTGGGACCGGGGACCTGGGGGCCAGCCACAGAGGCCTTGCCCCTTCGACCTGGCCCCGGCTGCCCGAGCATCTGCTCTGCGGTCACCTGTTGTTTGGGAGGCCTCTTCTGGGCCCTGTGCGCACACCCCGTCCACAGGTTCTGGAGCACCGCCCCTTTTTACTTTTATCTTAGGAAAGTGAGTGAAGTTGCTCAGTCGTGTCTGACTCTTTACGACCCCATGCACTACCCCTGCATGTCCTTGCAGTTCTTGGAATTCTCTAGGTCAGGATACTGGAGTGGGTTGCCTTTCCCTTCTCCAGGGGATCTTCCAACCCAGAGATCGAATCCAGGTCTCCTGCATCCCAGATACAGGATTCTTTACCAGCTGAGCCACAAGCCACAATGTTACTCATATTTTTAGCAAATTGTTTTAGTTGTTTCTGGCTTTTGGTTCCTTGTTCCAGCCATTCTTTGTTCCTCCTGTTCCTGGACCACCTATGTGAGCTCCTCTCACACGACTTAGAGAGCAGACTTTTGGTGTTGGGGCTTCTGGAGCCCGTGATATGGGGAGTGACTGTGTGTGTTTGTGGGAAAGGGTGTTACAGAAAAACAGGACGAGGCGAAACAGGCACCTTGGCGTTTCCGCTTGGTCTCTACCAGGCTGTTCCCTGAAGAGCCAGGTTCGCTCTGAACTCCCTGCAGAGACCCTCACTGTCGCCGTGGAGTGGGATTCTGCCTTGTAGGTTGGGGGGTTTTGATTCTGTGCATCTGGGCTGCAGGGACAGAGGGCTTCTTTTGATCCCTAGAGTCGAGCTCTGTTAACTGGTGTAGGTCGGCTCAAAGATTTGGTGAGATCACTAGTAACATTTAAGCTGATAACTACGAGGGGACCTCCCTGTGGGCCAGGGGTTAGGAATATGCCATGCAATGCCAGGGACGCGAGTTCAGTCCCTGGCTGGGGAACTGTGGTGCCCAGAGCGCCTGAAGGACAAGTACCTCCGCTGCTGAGCCCATGCTCCGCACTGGAGAGTCCCTGTGCCCCGAGAGGAGATCCCGAGCGCCCCACCAAACCCCGACGCAGCCAAACAAACCGGAAAGTTTTTAGAAATAAACTGCCCACAAGAGAAAAATAGGTTATAAATTGGTGATAGAGAAAAACTAAGCTTTTATTTATATCGGGAATCTGTCAGTATATGTTGTGCCTTATCCTTATTAACCATGAGGGCCCCTGTGCGCCCGAGAATTCTGTGTTGTAAAGCCCACTGGTGTTTATGAAGTTGAGGTTAATCAGAGCCTGGGCTGGGGTCGCATGGTGACGGACAGTGCAGGAGGAGAACAGAGCAGAGGGCAGAGAGCCACGCGGGGGGATCGCCCGGACCCCAGAGGACTCTCCGGTCTGTGCGTCCCGTCTCGGCGCGGGCCGGGCTGTCCTGCGAGAGGAGGCCGCCCTCCTCTCCTTGCCAACGCTGCAGCCCTTTCTCTGGAAAGGCTCCTCTGGCCGCCCACCCGGAGACCACCGTGTCGTCACTGTGGCCGCTCTTGTCCCTGTCCCTGCGGAGGACTCCAGAGGTGAGCACGGCGTCCAGTGCAACACGACCTCTGCCCTTTCCTCCCCGTTTGCAGTTCTTGGATCTCCACGGTTTCCTTTGTGATCTCAGCTTTTCTCACTAGCACTCGGAACTCTCTCCGTGTTCTGAAACAGGTGTCATCCCTGCCGGGCGGCGTCTATTACCACTGGCTTTCCGGAAGTCAGGCAGGGACCTCGGTGTAGGCTGTCTCGGCCTCGGGTCCGGCTGCGGCGTTGACCCAGGCTCGCGAGACCCACGCCGCTTCTGAACATTGAGACTAAGACGAGCCCGATCGCCACAGGAGGCAGCTGCCGTTAGAATGCCTTGAGATTGTTGTAGACGTTCTTCGGAAATTGTTTTAATATCCTGGTTATAATTATAAAATATGTGGATTTTAGTTTGCAGTTAACATGTTTCGAACGTTACCACCTTCCTCCAACCCCACGGGAGCAGAATTTGACCCAGAGGAAGATGAGCCAACGTTAGAAGCAGCCTGGCCTCACCTGCAGGTATGGGATCGCGGGCGCCTCAGAAGCAGAGGGGTGGGACGTGGTGGTTTCTCCACCGGAGCCCACGCCCAGCTGGTCCCGGGGCGGGGAGGGGGGAGGCCTCTGAGCTTTGGTGTCACAGCCCTGCAGACCTTCACATCCGAGAGCAGTGTTGCAGCAGCAGAAGGTCTTTGTTTGTTTGGACGCGTTGCACAAACTACACAGCTACAGGACTGTCAGTATATTTTCAGTGGAAGTGACCGATGAGCTGAGGTCGCGGGGCTCATGCAGACGTTTCTCAGTCTTGGTCCTCGGACTTACTGTTGCCTGCGATGCGTCCCAGGACCCACCTGCTTGACGAATGCTGTTTTCCTGACACATTTGTGAAGAAAGAGGCGGCTTGGGCAGGGCGCCAGCCCCACGAGCTAGATCGGGAGGTCTGGGTCGGCCGAAGGAGGGCAGTCGGGGAGCTAACCACCCTGGGAAGGAGCTCGATGGGGAGCAGACAGGCGGGGCCAGAGGCGGACCACCCTGCCCTCAGTGCCCTGTGTGACCGTGGCCGCCTGCAGCCCATTCGTGCAGGGGTCCCAGCCTCCCGTGCGCCCGGCCTTCCGCCAGGACCGTGGCTGTGACGGGGCCTGCGAATCCCCCCTGGAGTCTGGCCCCAGCCTGGGCTGTGGCTTCTGTGCGCTGTGGGCTCCAAGCAGGGGCGCCCTCAGCCTTGGCCGTCACAGTGTAGATGCCCTGGAAGGGTATAGTCCGTGGTTCTTATAAGTAAAGCAGTTACCATCCTCAGTACAATCAAGCCACGTGCTTTGATGTGGATTCTTCAGATACGTGCCTGTGGTTTTTGTTAAGGTTAGTATTTGCAGACCGAGATTTAACTCACAGTATATTGTGAAATCTCCATTTAATGAAATACCGTGTTATTTGACTCACTGTGTTTTTTCTTTTTCCTCCTAGCTTGTTTATGAGTTTTTCTTAAGACTTTTAGAGTCTCCAGATTTCCAACCTAATATAGCGAAGAAGTATATTGATCAGAAGTTTGTATTGCAGGTAAGGCCCAGATTAGCTGAAGCTACAAATTGCGTAATCCGCCCAGAGAGAATTGCCATGTCACTGAGTGTCTTTTTCTCCTTGAAGCTTTTAGAGCTCTTTGACAGTGAAGATCCTCGCGAGAGAGATTTTCTCAAAACCACCCTTCACAGAATCTATGGAAAATTCTTAGGCTTAAGAGCTTACATCAGAAAACAGATAAATAATATATTTTATAGGTAAGTCCGAGCACGGTGGCCTTCCCTTCTTGCACGCCGATGGTCCCGTCACACTTAACCTCACCGTTTTCCTTCAGAGGCTGAAGAGCAGGTGTGGCTGTTTGGGAGCAGCCAGCCTGTCGTGTGCAGCTGGGGGCCCGGCTACACCTCCTGTCTCGGCGCTGGGCAGGGCCCCTTCGCTCTGTGCCTGCTCCCCTCCCCCCACCCCCCACCCCACGGCTCGCACCCCAGCCTGTGGTCCAGCTCTTGTCAGCGGGCTGGTCACCCCGAGCCTGGCTCCCTCTGGACCCACCCAGAGCCACACCAGTTCGCGCTTCCCCGTGGATCTTGGTGGAAGGAGGAGGGTGGGGGTTGGCACAGGGGCTCTTTGGCGGCGTCCCTGCTGGAAGCAGTGGGTGAGGCAGAGCAGTGACCAGGGCCTCCCCAGGCCGGCAGGTCCACGGGTGCCAGCTCGGCCCTGGTTTGTTGGAGGCGGGCCCCGCCTCAGGGTTCAGGGAGGAGTGTCCCCCAAGTGTTCAGCTAGACCCCCTTCTCTCTTCGCACACCCGCCCACCTCCACCTCTGTGAACCTGAGTGCTGACGCCCCTGGATCTGCCGACTCCCATGCCAGCATGCTCCTCTGATGAGCAGGTGTGGGTTCTGGGCGAGCCCCCGGTGCCCCGCACGTCCTCCCGTTTTCCACCAGCCCTTCTCCTCACCCTCTCGGGCTCTGGAAACAGGCCTGCACCAGGAAGGCCCTGGCGTGGCAGGTGGTCTGGTCTCCTGGGAGGGCAGGCTGGTCTCGCATCTCCAGCTCCAGCTTCCCCCCCTGGCTCCTGAGGGCACCCGATAAATGTCAGTGGATGAAACCCTTAGCGTAGTTCCTTCTCTGCCCCTGGAAGCAGTAAGGGGCGGCTCAGCCCCAAGCCCCGGCTCCGGGATGCCTCAGGTGGTGAGGAATCCTGGCACTGACGGGCATCCGCTGTGAGGTCGGAAGGCCAGTGGATTTTGTGGGAGGGGGTGGCCCGGGGGCACCAGCGCAGAGCGCCCAGTCGGTCTGGCTAGGGCCTTTTTAGTGGCCATGACCGAGCCGGGAGAGCAGAGGGGCTGAGACGGTGGCCGGGACACAGGGTCCCGTGGCCGAGACCGGCTCCTCACTTCCCGTGAGAAAGATGGAGAGGCGCCCAGGGGCTGCAGCCCACTCGCGGCCCCCACGTGGCGCAGCTGCGGCTTGTGAGCCGGCCTGGGACGCGCCTGGCCCCCTCCCCGAGCCTGCTGGTGCGCGGCCCCTGCCTGCCTAGGCCTGTGCCCTCTCAAGGCCAGTCCACCTCTTCACAGCGAGCCAGACACACGCCCGGCTGAGGGCTGCCGGCTCCGGTGAGGGCTCTCGCCCGTCTTGGCCACCGGTGGAGCCCGAAGGTTAGGTGGCCTCAGCCTCTGCTGCCAACGCGTCCCCCGCAGCTGGGGGCTTCGGTCAGCCGTCTGCTGGCCCGCGCGTCCGGTGACCCGCCGGGCCCCGGGAACCCGAGGCAGAGGCCGCAGTGGCTGCCGGCGCCCGGCAGGGCCTGGCCTCGGCCAGGGGCAAGCTGGCTTCTTCCCTTGGTATGGGTCAGAGTGACTCGGGGAGGTGAGCGCAGCCCAGCTTGGAGGGGGAGCAGCTTCCGCCTCTGTGTGAGGTGCAGAGCGCCTCACCCTCACGAGAAGGGTGCGTGGTGTCCACTTGTGGGGGGCCCTGGCCTTGACAGGCAGGTTTCAGCCCGGCGTGGGGAGAGTCCTGGCTCCTCTGTGCGGAAGGAGGAGGCACGCCCGGCTCTGCTCCGCGTGGACCCTTAGGGCCGCCTCCCATCGTGCCCCACTTTCTTGCTCCCCTCTAGAAAAGGAGGAGGGGGCTGTGCTTGCTTTCTCTTTCCTGGGAAGTGAAGTGATGTCGCTCGGTCATGTCCGACTCTTTGCAACCCAATGGACCGTAGCCTGCCAGGCTCCTCCATCCATGGGATTCTCCAGGCAGGAATACTGGAGGGGGGTGCCCTTTCCTTCTCCAGGGGATCTTCCCGACCCAGGGATCAAACCTGGGTCTCCCACACTTACAGGCAGACTCTGTACCGTCTGAGCCACCCGGGAAGCCTTCTCTTTCCTGTACCTGCTCCATATCTATCAAGTAATCCAAATTAAGAGTTTATCGATGAGAAGATAGTAAAGTTGATTTAGGAAAATAAAATGGCTGCCGGCTCCGGCAACCCTTGTTTAAACGTCAGCACTGGTGGAGCTGGGTCACAGGTGCACCTAGGGGCCTGGCCGCCTCCAAGCGTCAGGAGCCAGAGCCGAGCTCTCAGGCTTTAAGACCCTGGCCCGCTGCTGCCTGCCCAGCCGTCCTGGTGGACACAGAGGAATAGAAACACAAGTGGGCCGGTCGTGCTGGACAAAAACGTAACTTGTACATCTGAGCCGTTTTTAAGTATTTCTAAAGCAGATGAAGCGAAGGGAGCCTTGAGTTCACGAGCTGAAGCGCCTCCCTGTGTAGATGTCCGAGGAGGCTGGAGCTCCCTCGGGGCCGGCTTTCCGGCTCAGGGCTGGGCGGCGGGGCCGACGTGTCTGAGGCTGGCATGGGCCCCGCACGCCATGCAGCCTTGCTCTCACCAGCCCGGCCACCACGATCCATCACGGGCACACCGCTGCCTCGGCTCCGTGCCGCGACCACTGCTGTGCTCTGCTGCTCAGTGATTCTCACCCAGGTCGCTGTGGGCTCAGCTCCAATCAGCCCAAGCTGGTGGAGTCCAGGCCTCCACGTGACTGCCTTGCCTGCCCATCACCCACCTCTGTTGTAGCCAAAGGGGTTCCCTCCCCGCCCCATGCCCCCATTTTTAAAAGATCGGTTCCAAAATCTAGAGACGTTGAACCTGCTCCTCAGAAGCGTGTCACACTTTGTGTCTGACCTGGTCTTTACCTTAACATCACTATTCCATTTGTTTCAAACAAGGACAATGAAAATTTTTATTCATTGCGAACTTATTTTTGGCCCGAAGCTGGCTCTAAACTGGTAGCTTTTGTCTGCTAGGCAGGAACGTTTTTCAAACACCAGCCCCCTCTGGCTTCAGGCAGAATTCGCCGCGTATTCTGGGTTAGGCTGACTCCGGGCGAGCCAGGTTGTGGGGCGGCAGTGGGCTGTTCCTGGGGGACCCTCGGGGAGAGAAGTCGCTGCCCTGTTTCCTGGCCCTGGCCCCTCTCAGTAGACTCAGCAGTCGTGTCTCAGATGCCAGGCTTGGCCCTCACACCAGGGCCGTGTTGACAGTAAGTCCTGGTCCGCTGCCTCAGGCTGACACGGGCGCTGGGAGCCCCAGGGACCACGCATGGGGCCCAAGGGAGCGGCTGCTCAGACAGGGGTTTCAGAAGATGGCAGTTGAAGCAACGTAGGAAAAGTGTGGGGTGTCAGGGAGGAAGTAGGGGAGCCAGCCCCAGTGGTAAGGAAGTAACTTGTACCCTTTGCAGAGACCACGCTAAATATCGGAGGCTTTAAAATTGAGTCCGGTGTCAACTTAGCTTGAGAGGTGGCAAAAAAATAAAAGCAAACAGCAGGCTATTTGTTGTCAAATCCGGGTGGTTGAGATGTAGTGCTCACTGTAAACATCCTTCCCAATTTATGTTTGAAACTTTCAAAATAAAGCATTCGGGAGAAACGGGAGTGAGCCCCTGCTTCCTGCCTCCTGAGTATTGCACATCCAGGCCTTGAGGAGTCTCTGGTAACAATTAGCGGTGCACCCAGAGCGGTTTTCACAAATAGCGGTGCTTCTTGTTGCCTGGCTACATGGTTTTCTTCCTAAAAGCCTTGTTTTCTTCTTCAGAGCATTTTCATCTTTTCCAGCCATGATTTCAGTATTCTAATTCTAAATGACATCTTGCTTTTTCCAGATTTATTTATGAAACAGAGCATCACAATGGCATAGCAGAATTACTGGAAATATTGGGAAGGTAAGTTGTCTCTCTGTTAACTGGCAGTGAACAGCCTTAGGTGGGATTCATGCCCAAACGGTCCAGTTCACTGCGTTCAACTGCCCCTCCCCAGAGCAGGGCAGTGCAGGCTGTCCTCCAGAGGAACTTGAATCAGCCTCACTTAATGGCAGGGGCTGGTGAGCCCTTGGATCAGGACTGAATGGCAGGACTCTCCCAGTCGTGTGGTTCCATATGTAGATTCTGTTTCATGTATATACCTCGGTAGCATTACTGTGGGAACCCAATCTCAATTATTTCCTCAAGAGCAGTGCTAAAAATAGCTACATTAAGAAGGTTTACATCTGACAGAAGAATAGGTCATTTATTATACATTTGGGATATTGAGTAAATACTAGTATTTCAAACTGCTTTGATTTTATAAATTTTTCCTATGTATTCTTATAAACTAACATTTCAAAAATGTCATCGTCTTAATCCGAGTAGAGTTCTTGCTTCCTATCATTTTTTTTTTTAATCGACAACCAGTAGGTTTTCTCTCAGGCCTCCTAACTCACTGATTGTCAAACAGCTTTCCTCAGGGTTCCACGGCTGAATAAGCTCGAAAGTGCTTTTTCCCCAACACTTCGCTTGGGGATTCAGTTCACGTTAGAAGCTAAAGGTTCTGAGGAGTCCTGCAGGGGAGAAACCGCCCTCCTGTTCAATCTAGTAACTCCCAAAGCTGTTAGAAGACCGTAACAGTGTTGCCATCTGGCGAACTGAAGCCCAGTCCTTCTGAAAACAACTTCCCTCACCGTTTCAGATAAAATGTAAAGCAAACGACAGTCCTCGCGGCGAGCTCCCCTCTGACACGGCCCTGGGTTCTCTCTCCCAGCGAGTGCAGTGAGCGCAAGAGCGGACGCCCTTGTTGTCCGGCCTTTCTTAACACTCGCGCCTCCGGTTTCCTTCCCTGTAAAATGGGAAGGTAATCGTATTCATGTCCAAGATTGTTGCGAGGCTGATGTGTCCAGACAGCCCCCATGCCACACACGAGATCCTCTCCTGTCCCCTCGTTTGAATGCGCAAATCATCCCCAGTGGTCACTGCAGACTATCCTCCCTGAGTGCCCCGTGTGCCAGGCTCATGAACAAGGCACCAGCTGAGAAACTGCTGTGCCTGCTTCTGCAGCGCTCAGCAACTTACCTGAGTGTAAAATGCCACATAGATAACTGAGTCCTCCATGTTGCAGATGAAAACTTCAGCTTGGAGGTTAAGAGCAGGGGACCCCCTTTCCCTGCAGAAGGGAACAGCTTTCTTGTTGACTTTTAAACAACACCCACTCTGCACACGCAGACTCTGTTCTGCCAGCACTAGAATAGAGAGGCAGGATTTCTCTGGGGAAGTGAGTGGAATTCCAAACGATGGTGGAGGCCGAAGGAAGGCGCTGGTGCCCACCCGAGCTGCCGGTCTCAGGGCCCTGCCTGGCGGAGGAGGTTTTGCCCCCAGAGGCTCCCGCTGCTCCGGGGAGCCACCTGTGAGCTCAGAATTTTTAAATCACCCTGTGGTTCCAGAGATAGAAATGACTGTGCTTTCTGAAAGGGACCTAACAGTCTTTTAATTTCTGCTACTATCCACCCTCCTTTTTTCTGACACTCATAATTTGCTTGCTGGTTTTCATGGTGAACACAAAAACTAAAAGAAAAACAGCGAGATACGGTTTTTAACCTGAAATTTGTAAATATTCAAACTTTGAATAAATTCTGTTTTCACAGTATAATTAACGGATTTGCCTTACCACTGAAAGAAGAGCACAAGATTTTCTTATTGAAGGTGTTATTACCTTTGCACAAAGTGAAGTCTCTGAGCGTCTACCATCCTCAGGTGAGGGCCCCTCCCTCAACGGTCAGCGGGGCCTCGGGAGGGAGCGTGGCTGTCTCTGCTTGGACCTCAGTGAACTTGGGATGTTGAACCCCAGCCTCCAGCAGGGAGTGTTTTCTCTGTTACATCACATGTGGACTTGGGTGCCAGGATTCCGATGATGAGGGAAAGGATAAGGGAGTAAAAGAGATTGCTTTTTAAGAATATCAGAAAATTCTCAGGAATGGAAAATTTCAAAATTGGTTGTCAGTATCGAAAAGGGAGCGGTTCACACGATGAAGGGGTCAAGGAAGACCTCTCGGAGGAAGACTTCCTGTGGCGAGATAGAAACCTCGCACCCCCAAAGGCGACACCTCTGTGTCTGCCCGCCAGTCAGGCGGCAGGAAGACAGGCTGGTTGGGGACTTGCCCAGCGGTCCAGTGGTTAGGGCTCTGCCCTTCCGCTGCAGGGGCCACGGGTTTGATCCCCAGTCAGGGAGCTAAGATTCCACAAGCCACATGGTGCAGCCAAAAGAGTGAAAAAGTAAATATTTCCAAATAAAAAGGTTTTTTTTTGTTTTCTTTTTTGAAGCTGTGGGGTTTTTATAACTTTGTAAAAATCTACTTACACTGAAAAACTAATCCATAAATGGTTTCTAACTGGTTGTTTGGCTGTGTTTCCCCCAGGAAATTTGGGTTTTCCCTCACCCTTTTCTTCTAGGTTCCATGTAGACAGAAATAAGCCACACTGACTGCAGCTCGGGGCGTTGCGGGCCCGAGAGCCAGGAAACACCCCCGCATTCTGTGGGGCCTCCCTCGGGGAGCTTTGGTGGCAGTTGGTGGTTAGTCACTAAATCGTGTCCAACTCTTTGTGACCCCATGGACTGTGGCCCTCCAGGCTCCTCTGTCCTTGGGATTCTCCAGTAAGAACACTGGAGTGGGTTCTCCAGGTGATCTTCCCGACCCAGGGACCGAACCCGTGTCTCCTACATTACAGTGGATTTTTTACCGACAGAGCCACCGGGGATCCCAGCCGTTCTAGTAACAGTGGCTTCCTGGGAAATTTTTACTTGGAGTGTTTTCTCTGTTTCCTATTAACTGGTAACATCTTTACATCCAACCAATTTATTATCACATTAGTTGTTCTGTATTAGAAATTAATAGTTTAGGGATTTAAGATGGAAACAGATTTTAATTTTTTTTTTCCCCAGCAGTTAGATTACTTGTCCATTACAGTCTCCAAAAGGCCACAAGGAAAGTCCTCACCAGCCCTGGACTGACTTGGCAGTATTGGTCTAAAAGACCATCTCCTGGGTTTTTTTTTTTTTTCAGCTTCCTGATGTCCCTTCTACAGTTGACCTGTGTCGCACGTCGGTCCTGGGGTCCCTCCTTGAGAGTCCCTCCCGGGGTGGGAGCTGGGGGGCATGGGTCACGCCCAGGCCCGTCCCCCCAGGGGAAGGTGTCTGGCGGTGGTGCAGCGTTTTCACGGTAACGTGCAGTGTTAACACGCTGTCTCTCTCGCTGTAGCTGGCCTACTGCGTGGTGCAGTTTTTGGAGAAGGACAGCACCCTCACTGAGCCGGTGAGTACAGCCGCCCGCTCGGGGCCCTGCGACGTGGGGTGCGATTGCAGTTATCAGCGTTACGTGCAGTGTTAACACGCTGTCTCTCTCGCTGTAGCTGGCCTACTGCGTGGTGCAGTTTTTGGAGAAGGACAGCACCCTCACTGAGCCGGTGAGTACAGCCGCCCGCTCGGGGCCCTGCGACGTGGGGTGCGATCGCAGTTATCAGCGTTGCAGTCTGGCTCCTTCACCACAACAGCCTCTCCCTCCTAAGTCACAGCGACAAACGCGCTGATCTCATTCGTGTGTTACGAGTTTTCAAACTGTAGCAATTTTAATTACAAGTCCCCTTGTCGAAGTAATTCTTTTATGTAATAAGATGGCCACCTTATCCCGCGTTGCTTTTTACTCTGAAAGAACGCCATGGCTGCTGAATCGCGTGCAGTTTAATGCTTCCACGTCACTTGGTTTAACAGCACAGTTTACTGACTGCAATCAGAGGAAGGGTAGTAAGGATTCAAAATGCCGATACTAAAGAGGTTTTGCTGTTTTGAAAATTCTCCCCAAGTTAGAGTGTAACTATTTTATGATCATTGTATCATAAATGAACGTTAGATTGCCACTGTCAGTGTTTAGATTTCCACGTTTCTTGCCACTTTATCTTTATTAAAAATAAAAAGGCCATTGTAACCTAGATTTCACAAAGTTGGGTGTGTCAGGTGGCCGTTGAAGCATTTGAATACACTTTTTTAACCAGCTTTATTGAGATGTAATTCTGTGCCATATAGCTCACCCACTTAACGTGTGTGATTCAATGGTTTTTTTATATACTAGGTTATTCTTCAAATGTGGTAAAACATACTGTGTAACAAAATTTATTGTTTAAAGTTCACAGTTTTCTTGTCCAGTCGCTACAGTCGTGTCTGACCCTGTGATTCCATGGACTGCAGCACGCCAGGCTGCCCTGTCCACTATCTCCTGGAGTTTGCTCAGACCCATGTCCTTTGAGTCGATAATGCCATTGAGCGGCACTGATTCCATTCAGGATGCTGTGCAGCTGCAGCACTGTTTCTGAAACTTTGTCGTCGCCCAGACGGAAGCTCTGTCTTCGTTAAGCAGGGCTGCCCCGTTTGCCCTCCACTCTCCCCGTGATAACCTCAGCTCTCCTCTCTGTCCCTGAACCTGACTGCTCTAGACTCCTGATGTGAGTGGGCTCGTCCAGGATTTGTGCTTTTGCAGCTGGCTTACTTCTCTCAGTGTCATATGCCCAGGGTTCATCTGTGCCGCCACGAGTGCCTGGAATTCATTCCTCGTTGTGACGGAAGAGTCTTCCGTTGTGCGGCTAGACCACACGTGGGTGACGCGTTCCCCTGTCAGCGGAAACTTGAGTTGTTTCCGCACTTCAGCTTTTGTGAACATCTGTGTGCAAACATCTCTTCAAGTCCCTGCTTTCAGTTCTTTTGTGTGTAAACCTGGAATTGGATGTGCAGAGTTGTTCGGTAATTCTGTGGAGATGCCGTGCCGTCCCGTTCTCCACAGCAGCCGCACCGTTCTGCATTCCCATCCACAGCCACAGGATTCCAGCTGACCCACACCCTCGCCAACACTTGCTGTTTTCCATCCTTTTTACTGTAACCCTTCTAGTGAGTGTGAAGGAGTGTCTTGTGGTTTTTGATTTGCATTTCCCCAATGACTAATGATGTTGGGCATCTTTACACATGTATATTAGCCATTTGTGTTTCTTCTTTGGAGAAATCTCTTAAATTCATTGCCCATTTTTAATTGGGTTGGTTTACTGTTAACAGAGCAAGAAGTGTCAGGTGCCAGTGTAAACATCTGAACACTTTTAAAAATCACTACTGGACTGAAAAGGTAACTGTTGTAATTCCTGACTCTTTCTTGCCCCTTTAGTGGTCCTCCACAGTTTCCTTGTTGAAATTGTAATTTTTATAGTGAAAAAAAAAAATAGAAACTCTTAATACTGTATCCTGAGTTAAACTGCTTCTGATCTCTCCTTTCTTTGTAAGCTTTTAAATTCTACATGTGGCCACCCCGCTTCACCCTAAAATTCAGGGAAAGCCCCTGGTCACACTGCTCAGCTGCTGCCTGCAGGGGGACCAGGAGCCCACTGTTCTGCAGCCCCTTCCTGGGGCCTCTTGCACCCCTGCCTCAGCTCTGTCCAACATTCCGGACACCCCCCCCCCAAACCAGGAGAGGTACCAGATCTTACCAGACTTCTGTACCAAAAACAAAAAGTATTTACTGCAGTTAGGTTGAGGACGTGTCATTTTATCCTCCTACTAACCTGATGACATGTTTAGATAGGGAAGGAAAACTGAGCTGGCGCTAATAATAAAAAGCCCTTTTTGATGTCTTTCTAGTGACACACCCTAATTTCTGTCTGTATTTGCAGTTCTTCTCTGAACTGTTATAGGAAGAAATCTTAACACGAACCCTGCTCTTTTCCTACTATTCCTACTTCAAAAATAAGAAAAAAGTGTGCAGTTTCCTTCTATGATATTTCTTTCTGCATATTTCTCATACTGTCTAGTGGCTAAAGAATTCCCTGAATTTTACCCTACATTTTTATCATGGAATAAGGTTTTCTCACCAAGCTACCCCCTGCAGGTTCTGTCCACCTGCACACCCCCCACCCTGTAACGCCCCCACCCCACCCCCTCTCTCACCTGAAAAAGCTTATGCGTGTGTGCCTAATCGCTCAGTCATGTCCAACTCTTTGCAACCCCATGGACTGCAGCCCACCAGGCTCCTCTGTCCATGGGGATTCTCCAGGCAAGAATACTGGAGTGGGTTGCCACGCCCTCCTTCAGGGGATCTTCCTGACCCAGGGATCGAACCCAGGTCTCGTCTCCTGCATTGTAGGGAGATTATTTACCATCTCAGCCACCAGGGAAGCCCAAGAATACTGGAGTGGTTAGCCTGTCCCTTTTTCAGAGGGTCTTCCCGACTCAGGAAATCAAACCAGGGTTTCATGCATTGCAGGAGGAATCTTTAACAGCTGAACTGCCATATAATTCCCACTAATAAAGCTAATACCACTTTGCAGCAGTGAGAGCTTTTAACCGTAGTTGTCTGAAAGAAGACAGGAGACGGACAGTGTCCTTCCTGGCTTCAGTGGGGTCCTTCTGTCTTAGACAGTAGATAGAACACTCTGACTCGGCACGAGCCCAAAGCTGCTTCAGGTCCCCCCACACCCAGTCCCCAATATTTCCACCCAGAACCACTTCATTTCTCGATTTCCTATAGTACAGGTAATATAACAGCACCCTTGATTACGGAGTGCTATTAAAGATGTTAATGTAAAAGAAAAAGTTTACAAACGTTCAGACCCTCGCCTCAGTAATTTCCTTCCTTTAGAATTCATGTGTTATGAAAATCTGAAGCCCGTTTTGTCTGACTTCAGGATCAAAGGCATGTAGACAATATTTGATGACGGTGTAAGCCCTTGTGAAGGTGCTGGGACGGGCACTCGGCCTGCGCCTCGCGGTCCTGCACCCACAATGTACCCATTGGTGATCCGTAACTCTTTTGTTGTTATTTGTAAATTGTGTAGCGTGCCCAAAAGCTTTCTGAGCGTGTTGAACACGTGCACTGTCATTATAAGAGTTAGAGGCTCATTCGATAGTGGGTGGAAGTAAAATCACGCTCCTTTTCCGCCCGCCTGTCCCTTGAGGCTGACCGACTTTTGCCCCGTGCCCTTTCCCCCTGGTGTTCCAGGACCACCTGGAGGGGCTCCCAGGATGCCAGGCTCTCCAGCCACCACCACCGCCCCCGCAGCCTCCTCCCAGGAGCAGGCCGCCTGTTGGCTTCCCCAGAACTCAGTCTTGAAGTGCACCCGACAGCGAGAGCCATTGTTGGCTCAGATTAGCATTCCCTGAGCAGACGCCCGCTCCTGCAGAACGCCCTCACCCTCAGAAGGAGCTGAACCAGCCGGGTATTGGCCAGAAGCCGTTACAAACAGTGTGGAAAGTAAGCCCAGGGTACACTCTAATTCCAGAAATAAGACCTTTTCCAGAGACATTAGCCAGATAAATCAGCTGTGTTCTGTAGTTCACAGATCAGCGTGTTTCTCCTAGAAAAACTCCATTTTGTCAAATGACAAGGAATGGGGGGTTTGGGAAGTGGTTGGCACCTCCAGAACCTTAGAAGTGCCTCCAATGCCCAGAGCGGAGTGGGGGCTCAAATGTCTACTAACATGCTTTTGAGCAAAAAAGTAGGGAAAATCATCAAATGCTGCATTTTTCAAAAATGATCCCTCTTAAAAACACTTGTGTCTTAACTTCTTATGACAGACTTCAAAACTGGGGCTTGAGTAAATTTGAAGTTTTATAAAGCGTAAGGACAGAGAAGGTTATCCAGGAGCCTGAAGGTCAGAAGCGTCAAGGCAGAGTTGCCCTCGGCGGATGCTGTTTGCAACCTGCTCGCTTTGCCTGCGGTGCCAGCGCCCAGGCCAGCGGCAGAGCTGGCGTGGTCTGCAGAGCCGGGGATGAGCGGCGAATGGAAGCCTGGCCGCAAACGGCGATGCTCACCACAGCCCTGGTGCCAGTGGCCAGAAACGGCCGTGACGAGGGCAGAGGGCTGCGTTAGGCGGCAGTCGCAGTCGTTCAGTTACGTGGGCATATCGGTATCTGTGCTTTACAGACACGCGCATGTTTTCCTCATTGTACCATTTTAGGCTAAAGGTAGCTAAACTCTTAGGGATACAGCTAGTGTGCATTACCGATCAGATATTTTGGGTGAACAGCCTCTACTTGTAGGAAGTTTGGGAAATGCAGGAACACGGTAAAGAAAGGCTGCCCGGCAGAGACTTCGCCTGTGTCGTGGGCAAGGGACCTAGCGGCCAACGCTCACCAGCCAGGCCGCTGCCACCCCACAGGGCACGCCTCACGGGGAGCGGCTGCAAGACCTGCACTGGGGCCCTGGCCCGGGCCAGGCTCACCCCTTCACTGCGGCCGGCGCTCCACAGGCGCTTGTGTGGACTTAGTAATAAAGTCCTCTCAGCAGCCCCAAGGCAAGGATTGTTGTTCCCCCTGATACTTAAGGAGGGCTCCGGGGTACCGAGGGCTGGCACCAGCCCGTGGCCATGCAGAGGGCTCGCCAGCAGCATCAGTACTTCACAGCACTTCGCGTCTCTCTTTCTGATGTGTTTTAACACAATTGAAAACACTGTGTGCACAGCTATGTATGTATATGTGTGTGTTCAGTTGCTGAGTCGTGTCTGACTCTTTGCAACCCCATGGAGCCCGCCAAGCTCCTCTGTCCCTGGGGTTTTTCCGGCAAGGTTGCCATTTCCTCCTTCAACAGGAGAAGGTTTCCTCCTTCTCAACCCAGGGTTCAGATCCACATCTCCTGCATTGCAGGTGGATTCTTTACCACCTAAGCCACCTGGGAAGCCCTTATGTATGTATGTGTGTAAATATATATGAACAGTCAGTTAATTTGAGAGAGAAATGGATTGTGCCTATGTATGTGTGTCTCCACCCTAAGACATTTATACAAATTCATATGCTCTACATTTCTCCACTGGTCTTATTTTCTCTAAACTCACCCAACTGCCTTTTTGTCTTCTTTTTTTAATTTATTTAAAGATCTGATTCTTAGTGAGATGGTGGTTAAACAGAGTGGGTCACATAAATTAAAACTGTGATTCTAAAGTATATAAGATTAGGTCTAGCTCATGGCTCAGATTGTAAAGAATCTGCCTGCCATGCAGGAGACCCGGGTTCAATCCCTGGGTCAGGAAGATCCCCTGGAGAAGGGCATGGCAACCCCCCACTCCAGTATTCTTGCCTGGAGAATCCCAAGGACAGAGGAGCCTGGCGGGCACCAGTCCATAGGGTTGCAAAGAGTCGGATACAGCTGAGCAACTGACACTTTGAGCACTAATTATAAGAGCCAAATTCTCAACCGCTGAAGCACTGTTCCTTGTTACAGGGAAGAAAGCACCAGCTCATCTGTGGCTGCTCCGAGGGGAGCCCTGGGCAGGGAGCAGGCCGTGAGCCCTCTGTGCTGTCTCTTCCGCAGGTGGTGATGGCGCTTCTCAAGTACTGGCCAAAGACCCACAGCCCGAAAGAGGTCATGTTCCTGAACGAATTGGAAGAGATCCTGGACGTCATTGAGCCGTCGGAGTTCGTGAAGATCATGGAGCCTCTCTTCCGGCAGCTGGCCAAGTGCGTCTCCAGCCCCCACTTCCAGGTAGGGCGCCGCAGAGAGCGGCCTCAAGTCGGCCCCTCAGGAGCCGGGGGGGCGCAGGGCATCGCTGGTCGTGTTCTTGCCCTTCAGGTAATCTGAAGGTGACAGTCAGGCTCTTGCCTCAGCTGTAACACGCTGAGGCTTTGGGTCTATAAGCCTCCAGTGCCTTGTCCCCGCCCTGCCACTAAAGACACGCTTCTCAGTAAGAGTGATCCAGAGCGGCTTCTCTGTAAGCCGCCTCCGTCTCTGCGTTCCCTGGGCTGCCAGACACACACAACCTTACGGTCCACAGCTGAGTGCTGGGTATTTACAGAGAATGTGCAGCTGTTTGGCTTCCACTCCCTCCCTCCATAAGCACTCCACTTCTGACACTTGAGTTTTAGGAAACAGTCGTGGTTCTTATTTCATCCCTTCCACGTCCCTGCGTGGGGGCCGCAGCCACGCCACGCCCGTCCCGATTCGCCCTCACGCCCTCCCAGCCCCCCTCAGAGGTCATCCTGGGGGCTCTTCCAGCCTGTCTGCCTCCTTTTAACACACTGGGCACCATCGTTTTGTATCGAGATGGAGTCTCGTGAACAAGGTAGAAACGCAGGCACCAAAGGAGCAGAACCTCACGGTCTCCAGGGAGCCACGGTCCGGCCAGAGAGGGCGCGTGGCCGCTCGGCTGCCGGCGGGCTCAGAGCTGACGTCCCCCACCCCGCTGTCCCCAGCTGGCCCCCCCGCGGCCATCTCATGCCCCCTCGGCAGGGTTGGGCCCCGCCACCACCGGTTTTGAGCAGAAGCCATATTTCCACACGCACCGGCTCCCCCTGCCTCCGCTGCTGCCGTTCACCACTCGATGTAGCGCTAACACGTCAGACCACTCGGTGTCATGGGTTTACCCCACAGAGCGCGAGCTCCCTGACAGCTAGGGCTTCTGCCTGCAGGCCTCCCCACGGGATCCTCAGGGCCAGATGGTGCCTCCCCAGGGGGAGACGCCCTCCCCACGGGGAGACGCCCAGAGAGGGTGCTGGGCAGCTGATGGTTAAAGAGGGCGAGCTCATGTGACTTGTGGCCTCAGCACCTGGCCCGTGTCCAACAGAAGTGTTGATCCAACCCATGGAAGACTGAGGGACTGATCTTGAGGGACAGTGAGTCATCCGCCTCTTTGTTGAAGGCGCCTCAGGGTTGCAATCTAGAGCACTCTCACTTGCAGAAGCGATCCTACCCTTCCCGTCCAGTAGCCTGCGTTCTCCCACCTGTGTGCGTGCCGCCGCTGAGCGCCGCACCCTTCTGCCTTGCAGGTGGCCGAGCGGGCGCTGTACTACTGGAACAACGAGTACATCATGAGCCTGATCAGCGACAACGCGGCCAAGATCCTGCCCATCATGTTCCCGTCCCTGTACCGCAACTCCAAGACCCACTGGAACAAGTGAGCGCCCGCCACCCGCCTTTCTTTCATCCTTTCTAATTAACCTGTTTTGGGGGGGGTGGTTTTAAGAATTCAAGTAGCCTTTATGTTTTTGACCGCGCTGGATCTTTGTTGCTGCCTGCAGGCTTCTCTCTAGCTGGGGCGAGCGGGGCTCCTCCCTGGGTGCGGTGCGCGGGCTTCTCGCTGCCGCGTCTTCTCTTGTTGCGGAGCACGGGCTCTAGACGCGCGGGCTCAGGAGTCGCGCCGCGCGGGCTCGGTGGCTCCACCGCGCGTAGGGTCCTCCCAGACCAGGGCGCGCACGTGCCCCGTGTGCCCTGCGTCGGCCGGCGGATCCTTAACCGCAGGACCACCGAGCAAGTCCCGCGCTGGCCAGGTTAAGTTTTGTGCAGCATTTTGCTGATACTTGAAACCAATTACTGCTGAATCCAAGTCTCAGTATCAGTTAAAAAAATTAGGTGCCGATTTCTCTGTGGGCTGTGGCCAAGCAGAAGCGTGGGCTGCGTCTCGCCCTTTCGCTGACATCCTGTGCCCGAGTCGGGCCCACGTAGGAGGACACAGTGCCTCCCTGCCCAGCCCCATCTTGTCCCGGGCGGGGTCAGGAGGGGCATCTTCCAGGCCTCCTCTGAAGCTCCCTCCAGAGGAGTTAAAGGTCATCACAGCCTCTGGGCTCAGTCCCCGCTGGAGCAGAGGCCACCCTTCCCGGGGGCCCCCGGAGCCCTGCTGACCCTCGCCCTCGTGATCCCCTCTGTGCCCACTGCCCACGCAGCTAGAGAGAAGGTGCGAGTAACCCAAACGCCACCTCGGAGTCTCTGACGCCTGGTGCCCCTGCTGCTCTGCCCCGTCCTCTCACTTGGCACGGGTGAGCAGACTGACGGCCGCAGCGGTCGTCTGCTGCGACCTCAAACCACGCTACCCTCTGGGCTGCCCTGATACCCTTGTTGTGCTCATAAATAAGGAGTCAGGCTTCCGCTTCGTCCATCGTCTGCCCTTTCTGTGTTATAATCAGTGAATCCGAGTTTAAAGCAGGAGGGACAGAGCTCTGATATCCAGTCCTGCCCTCTTGTTGCCACCCTGCTGCGGGGGTTGGTTAGGACGGAGCGAGCATGCGTCAGTGTAAAGCTCCTGGCGCCTCTGCACTCGGTGCAACAGCCCCTCAGCCGCAGGTCTGGCAGCGGTACCGACAGCCGGAGTAGGAGATACCGCAGCCGTGACGGTGGAAATAGTGGCCTAGCGGTCCGTGTTCACGTGTCGCTTTCAACAGCCTTTCCTGCATGACGGTCATCTTCTGTTGAGCTCCGCAGGCGCTCACCAAGCCCTCAGAGCTAAGCCCCAGCTCCTGCATGTGGTTCAGAGCGCTGTGAAGGCCGGCAGTGGTGGCTTAGGTCCCTGCCCCCTACAAAGACAGACACGTCCTGTTAGATGTTTCCTAAACAGGATCTCATTTTATTATAGTGAATTAAATCCTAGTTAAGACTTGCGAGTCGAGTTTTTGGTTGTTGCTCCCAATTCTGTGGGTTGACCAGTCCTCTGCCTGAATCACAGGGTGGGAGGGGGTTCCTCATGTGGCCGCAGCTGATGACAGGTGAGACCGGAGTCCTCCCGAGGCCCTGCCGGGAGGGGACAGCTGCCCTCCCTCTCCTGGGCGTCAGCGCCTGAGAGCTGAGCTGGCTTAAGCTGATCAGTAGTAGTTTCATTTAACACTCTCCTAAGCTGTGCTTTGGCAGAGTCAACATTAGTTTTTTGTCCTCAGTGAGTAAGACTGAAAGGAAGCTGACGTCTACAGGAAGTGAAACATTTCCATTATTCTCTGTGTGACGAAGCTTGCCTTAACTGTACCTGTTCAACATTCAGCGTTTTTTATTCGACTTCCAAGTAATGATGTGGCTTTTGGCTGCCAGTAGCAAGGTTGGCGAGCCGGAAGGCCCAGGCACTGCGATGAGAGGCGTGGTGAAGCAGGGCTGCCTCTGAGAAAACCAGCAAGGAGGCAGAAAGTCACAGGCTTTTAACTCTAAAGCTTAGGAGTCGTGTGGGACCATTGAAGTGCGCTGACAGGCTGGGAGAGGAAGTAGTGTGTGGTGGGGGCGGGGAGGGAGATGGATCCCAAAAGCTGAATAAGGTGAAGCATCCTGGTTTCAACGCGAAGCTCTCGTTGCAGGACGATACACGGCCTGATCTACAACGCACTGAAGCTCTTCATGGAGATGAACCAGAAGCTCTTTGATGACTGCACCCAGCAGTTCAAGGCAGAGAAGCTGAAGTAAGTTGCGCTTTCCAAAAGTCATCTTTCAAGGGTTTTTTCCCCTTGATCCTGAATAAACCTCTGCCATTAGTCTGCCCTAAAAAGTTATTCTTCACGTCAAAGCAAAATCTGCCCTTTTGTACTAGAAAGCAAATTAAATCTTTGTGATGAAAACGCATTTTCTAAGTTAGCTATTCTCCAGCGCCTCCCTGGTGGCTAGGACTCAACGCTGTCATTCCCAAGGGCCCAGGTTCAATCCCAGGTTGGGGAAGTAAGACCCACAAGCCTCACAGCCCGCACCCCGCTCCGCCCGCCGCCACAAAAAAGGAGACCTTAGCTATTCTCTCCCTTATTCTACCAGTTCAGTCATCTTTGCAAAAAGTACATGTAATAATCAAGAATTTAACTTTCAAAATCTTTGCATTTCTCAGGGACACTTAAAAACAGGAATGTGTAGTAATTTTTCATGGTCATCAGGCAGGAATTTAGATTCTATCCTGTAAGTTTTGTGTAAAAGAGCCAGAACTTCACCCAGCATAACTTTATTGTTCTGACTTATCGATCTCCGTAAATTCGGGCATTCTCCCTAGGGTCTGGTGCCTGAGTCCCTCACAAAGCCAGCACCCTGCTCTCGTGCCGTGAGGACGTCAGAGCCCACACCTGTCCAGGGACACACTCAATGACTCCGTCCCTGGGCTGTGCTGGGAACAGTCTGCTCCACCCGTTATCAGCATCACAAAGTGCCGTGTTCCTTCCTCAGTGTGTGTTTACCTGTATGCCAGGCCCTGCTGTGAATAAAGCAAACCCAGCGCTTGCCCTTCTGGAGTGTCTGCTCTGGGCAGTGCGGAAAGAGCACGATAGCAAAACGTCAGCGAGTGTGTGAGAGGCAGCGACAGGGCACAGCAGGAGGAGGGCACAGGGGGCTGGCCTTGGTGCCCTCGCTCCGCAGGCTGCCTGCCCCCTCCTGCCTCAGGCGGGCGTAGTGCCCAGGGCTGAAGTGCGTGACCCCTGGGGCTTGTCTGATGGTGCATCATTGTCCACGGGACATTGCATCCCTAAAAGGGACCTGACCCACCAGGCCGCACGTTTTCTAGATTGAAAGAGTCGGTCCCCTGATGAGTAATTTCCTGAAGGTCCTGCGCCTCGTGGGTGCAGACCTGCGTGCTGTGCCTCTGTAAGCACGTCCTCGCCTGGCTCCTCCACGCCGGGGTGCGGTCTCACTCTTCACGGGTGTAGAGACTTCTCATCGAAGCCGTGAGCACCCTGTGACAACGCAACAAAGCCAGGGAAGGAAGGAGGCGAGGAGGTGCTGGTGCAGACGTTCCTAAGAGCTGAAATTCTTCAGTTCAGCTCAGTTCAGTTGCTCAGTCGTGTCCGACTCTTCGCAACCCCATGAATCGCAGCACG
Organism: Cephalophus harveyi; assembly: GCA_006410635.1. Lineage (NCBI taxonomy): Eukaryota > Metazoa > Chordata > Mammalia > Artiodactyla > Bovidae > Cephalophus > Cephalophus harveyi. The sequence continues at coordinate 278,697 of SJYT01010806.1, read as the reverse complement.
CCAGGCCTCCCTGTCCATCACCAACTCCCGGAGTTCACTCAGACTCACGTCCATCGAGTCAGTGATACCATCCAGCCATCTCATCCTCAGTCGTCCCCTTCTCCTCCTGCCCCCAGTCCCTCCCAGCATCACAGTCTTTTCCAATGAGTCAACTCTTCGCATGAGGTGGCCAAAGTACTGGAGTTTCAGCTTTAGCATCATTCCTTCCAAAGAAATCCCAGGGCTGATCTCCTTCAGAATGGACTGGTTGGATCTCCTTGCAGGCCAAGGGACTCTCAAGAGTCTTCTCCAACACCACAGTTCAAAAGCATCAATTCTTCAGCACTCAGCCTTCTTCTGTGTTTGTAATTTTAGGTCTTTTTCCTCTAAGCCCAGTTTTGGTTTTATTTCCCCATCGCGTACCTCGTGGTCACCACTGTGACGTACGTGAAATAAGACCAGACAGTGACAAAGGGGAAATGCGGTGTCGTGTTGCTGGCCATGCCCCCCCCACTTAACGCTTTCTTGAATTTGATTTGTTTCTCTAATGCCAACAACATTTTACTATTTTTCAGAGAGAAGCTAAAAATGAAAGAACGAGAAGAAGCGTGGGTTAAAATAGAAAACCTAGCCAAAGCAAACCCCCAGGTACTAAAAAAGAGAGTGACGTAAAAACGTCTAGGGTGTGACTTGAGTATTTTTGTGAGAGAGGAGTGTGGCTTCATCGTGGGAGGGGAGACAGCTCCACTTCACTAACATTGTGTACGAAACTGTCCGCAATAAAAATGCTTTCCAACCTTTGTATAAGTACTTATTTTGCCCCACCAAGTTTTTACCACAGGATTGGCGTTTTTATTGATTATTACTATTATTATTATTATGCTTTTTAAATAAGATATAAACCTTTCGAATATACTGTGGTAAAAAGAAAGCCAGGATACAACCTCTGTTCTGGGCCCAGATTACGGTTTGCTTTTCTCTCTCAAATGTCATAGATGCTGTGGTTGAAACAGTCCTTTCCTTTCTTTTTAATATCAAATTAATTCTACAGGGGAAAAAGAACTGGATTTGAAATAGGTGAAGTATGAAGTCAGTGACCTGTGTCCTAAAATGAGGCTTCTTCTACAGGCTTGAGCCTTTCTCAGGAACAGTTGACTGACTTCTGTCATCTTAGCAGCTAATCCTTTTCTCCCGTCCCGGTGCACCCTGGCCGGTGGGCCCAGCGGGCGTGTCTTCTGGGGCCGCTGGCACTGAAGTAGTGTCCCCTGTAGAGGTGAGCCAGCTGACACCCCCCAGACGGCCGGGGCCAGGGGCCGGAGCTGGGGCCGCGGGGCTTGTGTCCTCTGGTCGGGGGATTGGAGCAGGTCCCGGCAGGCATTTTTCCTGGTGCTGAGTGTCCATCTGACCGTCCCTGAGGGGCCTTTCTGTGAGTCTCTGCCACCCTTGAGAATTCTCAGGGCTGTGGTCAGTTCCCCAGAAAAGTAAAGATGTTTGTTTTCTGGGGATAACTGCTCCAGCTGCTCCCTGAAGTCCTGAAAAGCTCTGTGAGGGGAACCAGATGGCACGCAGCCCACTTACCGCCTTTGGTGAGAAGTGTGCACGAGTCATCGTGATCCCCGGGGTTCTGTGGGTTCTCGATCTCTGTGGCGTTGAATAAAAGGTGACACGTGAATCAAAGTTGAAAGTATGTCCTTCACGTTCGTAACAACATGCTGATTTGTTATTCCCTGTCTGTATGCCACGCTCTTATGCAGAAGTGCTGTTTTAAGATTACTGTGAAACAGTGTGGTCGTTATTGAGGCGGGTGGCCAAGGGTGTATACTTTTAAGAACAGAATCTATGCTGAACATGAGGTTAAAATATGGCTGACGCTTGTCGTAAAGCCCTGCGTCTGGGGCGTGTGGGTGGCCGGGCCGGGCCTGACGGGGCACCCAGCTGCCTTGCTCTGTTCTGACGGCTCCCATGCTGAGGTCAGACGGGGTGGGGGGATACCGGTCAAGGTCATTAGGGCCCCCGTTACACACACCCTTGGAAAACACATGAAATGTGTACAAATCAGAGACTCTGATTTTATTTGCTTTACCTGGAAAAACAGGAATGAACCCCGTGGGAGATCCCAGTAACGTATATATATATGTGTCATCCTCACTCCCCTGTTTCTGAACCTTTCCTGAATGTTCATCCATCGCATTTTCCCTCCTTCGGCCGCTCTGTCTCACGGCGTCTCAAGTAGCAGCATCCGTGGGGCGGCCTCTGCTGGGGTCCGCCTCGTGTGTGCTGCGGAGCCCCGGGCCGAGCGCCGCCCCGTCCCTTATCTGTGCCTGAGAGCCACCTCCACCCGGCCCGTCCCATCCGCACGCTGCAGTCCACCGCTCACTGTCTGAAACGGAAAATACTTCATGGGCTAGTGTCTCAGAGCTGGAAATCAGGGCCTTGGTGCTCGCTGTTCATTCTCGAGAGAGAGAGAAAATCTTTTCTAAATTCTAATCACTGCTTGCCATTTATAACAACCAAAAACGGTAAATAATTTTGTGGGTAATACAGTTTGCTTCTATCTCTGTAACGAAAGTAGGTAGTTGGGTGGTTGCAGTCTCACGCTCCGTCTCGAGCCTGCCGTCTGAGAAGTGGTCACCGGCTTTCTCATTCAAGGTGGCCCCAGCCCCTCCCTCTGTTCGCAGGGGGCACTCTAGCAGTCCGCTGAGCCTTGGATTTGCCCAAGCCAGGTCTCATCGGCCCTGAGACGTGACCGCAGGGCCCCGTGTAGGCCGCCGGATTCGGAAAGCGGTGGTCCTTCAGGATTCGGGTTGTCTGTCTTAGCAGTTGTGGCAGCTTGCGTTGGGGTGTTTTTAACGGTCAGACGTGATTCAGTTTAGTAAAGTGAAATGCGGAAGGTTTCTAACGTGAATGTGTTTTTCCCAGTCCACCAAAAGAAGCCGTACAGCGGTTTAACGCTCATCTCCCTTCTGCGGGATCTCGTGACATGCAGACCAGGTGCGCCTCTGTGATTTTCAGACGCGGCTGTGGCTCAGCGTTCTGTCCATTAGCAGCGAGAGGCTGATGCGTGGCAGGCCCAGGGCACAGAGCCTAGCTGCCTGCCTCTCTTGTGGGAGACAAGCCTCTGGGCATGTGCGTTCCCTCTCCCACCTGTTGAGAACACCAGCCTCGGCGGGTGGGGGAGGGTTTTTATTTCTGGTGAGACTCCTCTGCCCACCCCGCTCCCCGCCCCAGTCCGCCCCCCACCCTGCTCTCGGCACAGCCATTCATCCGCTGTTCTCTGCCTGGACGCTGATTTTCTCCTGGCATGGCCGAAAGCTGAAATACTGGTTCACCCCCCACGCACCACCTCCTGGGCACTGCCCTGTTTGCCCCGCCCAGCCTGAGTCCTGCTGGGACAAGTCGCGTGAGGCCCCCAGCTCCCTGGGCCCAGCAGGCCCCCTCCTCTCTCAGCTGATGGTGCCAACTGCATGTCCCAGGATACACAGATGAGAATGAGACAGGGCCCGGGTGTCAAGGAGGGGAGCCAGGTGGGAGCAGAGAGAACCCAGACTGTCATGTGATACAAACTCGGGGGGTGATGCTGGCGAGAGTCTGGTCGCGCCTTTAGAGAGGGACACGTAAAGGAAGGCTGGGGATAGGGTGGCCACAGCCGGCTGTCCCCACGCCACCCGGACTTACCCCCCCAAGAGCACTGGGCTGCCTGCAGATGGAGCCACCGCGTCTCAGCTAAGCTGGGGGGTGCTTCAGCAGCCGGGGGTCAGGACAGAATGGGGCCACTGGGGAGGCCAAGCTGCTCGTGGATGGAGTGTCGTCGCAGGGCCGGCGCTGGGCGTGGTCTGAGTCAGGGCCGAAGCTGGAGAGGGAGCGGGACCTGTGGGCTTGATCCCCTCCGCTGTGCAGGCGTCGTCCCGGCTCCCCTGTGTTCAGAAAGCTCATGGGGTGCTCTGGGGCGCCTGTGGAGACGCTGCTGCTGGCCAGGGCGGGTGGGGCCGCTGAAGGGCCTGCGCACCTGTCACAGTGGGAGAATCGGACTCGAGGATGTGGCTCCTGCGAGGGGGCTGAGGGCGGGAGTCTGCGAGACCCTTGGGGGCCGTGAGGAGGGACAGTTGTGTCCTCCAAGCTGTGGCGGAGGAGAGGGGAGCTGGGCTGGCCGGCGCCCCAGGCCCGGGAGGGGGCGGCTTCAAGGCCGATGGTGGTCAGCACGTGATCACAAGGTCACCCACAGCTTGGTGCTCCGTGTCCCACCAGAGAGGCGAGGCCCAGGCCTGAGGGGTCAGGAGGAGGAGGGCCCCCCGAGAGCTGAGCGGTTCCCCTGGGTGCGCTTGCCTGGTGAGAGGGAGGCATATGGGCGGGGGCCCAGGCCCCCAGCCCAGGCGGAGGGGCACGGTGCAGGGCAGGGAGGGCGGAGCTGCATCTCGGGACCCCAACCCCCCCACTGGCCCGGAGCCTCGGTGGGTTAGCATAAGGACCGCAGCAATCCTTCAGTCAGGGGCTTCTAGCACTCACGTTATAGCTTGTACTTGGAGTAGCAGCCAGCTCGCGACAGACACACGAGTGGAGGCTGAGCGCTAAGGACAGTCAGGCCTCTCCGCCACCTGCGAAGCAAGCTCACCCCCCCACCCTGCCCAGTAGCACTCTCAGAAGCAAAGTCAGAAACTGTCCTGCTCACACCAGCGCTTCCCTGGTAGCTCAGAGGTTAAAGCATCTGCCCGCAATGTGGGAGACCCGGGTTTAATCCCTGGTTCAGGAAGATCCCCTGGAGAAGGAAATGGCACCCCACTCCAGTGTTCTTGCCTGGGGAATCTCATGGATGGAGGAGCCTGGTAGGCTGCAGTCCACGGGATCGCAGAGTCAGACATGGCTGAGCGGACTTCACTTCACCTCACTTCCCACCAGAGCCTGACTTGGCCTGGAGCCTGGGGAGAGCAGCGTCCCCGGGTGCCCCAACGGGGCTCTACTGGCTTGTGGGCGCATTGGGCCCCCCACGGGGCCAGCCCCAGCGGGCAGGGTGAGATGTGAGCTGCGGGACCGACCGAGACCACGTCGTCCGGGAGGTGAACAGAGAGGCTGTGCATCGAAGGGCGGGTGTGATCCGTGCTGGGGTTGGGGCGAGTCTGGAGAACGTGGAGCAAACAGGGACGTGAGTGAGGGTGATATGGACGCGGGGAAGGCACGATGAGGCCCGCAGGCTGGGGGCAGAGGTGGGGGCTGGAGGCACAGGCTTCTGTGGGAAGCGGTCCCCGCGAGCAGGGCGTCAGGAGGCCAGGGCTCCAGGGCGGGTGTCCTGGGGCCCAGGGCTGGGAGAGCCTGGAAGCGAGGCGGCCGCTCTGCTGTCCTCGCCCGCAAGCGGGCAGGTGTAGGCCAGGCTCGGCTCGTCCTGCACAGGGGCTTCCTTCAGGAGGGACCCCAGGGGAGGGCGGCATCTCGAGGAGGAGCCCTGGAGCCGCCCCCCCGAGCGCTGGCCGAGAGTGACTCCGCGCTTTGCATTGCAGTACGCAGTGTATAGTCAAGCGAGCACCATCAGCGTCCCGGTGGCAATGGAGACAGATGGGCCTTTATTTGAAGATGTGCAGATGCTGAGAAAGACAGTGAACGAAGAGGCTCGCCAGGTAAAAGCGCGCAGAGCTCAGCTGGCCGCGCCCCTTAGAGACTTGCTTGTAAGACGTGTGTGCGATTTTAGCCATGTGGTGGGGCGCAGCGCCCCCCGTGTAAGCTGATGTGGAAACTCACGAGTTGGCCATCTTACGGGAAACCTCCTATCCGTACATCTTAGATCAAGTTAGTAGAAGCAGTTTTTAAGGGTTAATGTGTGCCTGAAATGCGTTTTCTACGTTTACTCTTAAGAGTAATAATCCCAGCTCGTACCTGCAAGTCAGCGGACAGCTAGAGTGAGAACTCGAAAGGTGTGCAGTCACGTCTGCCCTGTGTGCGCCCTCTGCTCACCTCTGGCTCCTGCTCTGGCCCAGGGCCGGCCCCTTTAACTTCTCCACAGAGTTCCTGCCAGCCCCCCGGGGGCCCCAGGAGCGGGGCAGAGCTCTCCTACTGTGAACAGCAGGGTCCTGCAGCCAGGGCTCTCTCGGGCCCTCAGGCAGTACCCACAGTCACGTGGTCTTGTTTCCGCCTCACAGAGGTGCATATTCAGATCACCACTGGTCCAAAGAAGGGCTCCTGTCGCTAAACTGGGAGCAGAGGCGATTTAGGCTTTGCAGAGGGTAGCAGGCGGAGCCACTGCCTGCGAGGAGCGCCTCGGTCGCCCCGTGTCAGACACGTGTCTCTGACGGTGCCTCCGGTTCTCAGTCCAGGCAGCTGATAAGCGCTCCCCAAGTCTGGGGACATGGCCCTTTACGACTCTGAAACTTGAATCCCCTTTGAGCTGCATAAGAATTCCTAAAGACTCCCAGCACTACAATCCTGAAATGTAAAAACAAGCTGAGGTGAGGTGAAGTCACTCAGTCGTGTCCGACTCTTTGTGACCCCGTGGACTGTAACCTACTAGGCTTCTCTGTCCATGGGATTCTCCAGGCAAGAATACTGGAGTGGATTGCCATTTCCTTCTCCAAGGGATCTTCCTGACCCAGGGATCGAACCCGGGTCTCCCGCATTGGAGGCAGACGCTTTAACCTCTGAGCCACCAGGGAAGGTAGAGGCTAAAATGGAGCTGCACTCTGAATGCAGATGGTTTCAAGAGGAGAGGGTCATCCTGAGCTCAGGGTTGTTGGTTTTTTTTTTTGACTCTTGTGTTTTTCATTCAAGTAAATTGTGTCCCCCCGCCTGATCAGACAGGATTGGACGTCACCATGGGCACATGCTCTGGACCATCCAGACTGCACGGCCCCACACGGCAGCCAAGAGGCCCATGTGCCCTGTGGCCGTCTGCGCCCCAAAACACACCCGGGGGACTCCCAGGCTTAATGCACAGAAGAGAACCTAGGAAGCTCTCATTCATAGCTTTCTGTTACTGACAAGGTGTTGAAATGATAATATTTTGGATATACTGGGTTAAATAAAAAATGTTACTCCCATAACTTTCACTTGTTGCTTTCCACCTTTTCAGCGCGGCTGCTAGACAGTCTGGAATTGCCAGCACTGTGTTCCCACCGAGCAGCACGGGCCCAGACCCCCTTTTCTTGGGGCTGCCGGAACCCCCCATGCCTCCTCCCGCCGGTCCAGCTCTTGACCTCAAGGTTCAGGGAAAGGCAGGTGGATGCAAACACTGGAACTACAGTGGGAAAACATCAGTGATGCATTTTTTACTTAATCCAGTTTGGATTCCATCATTTCCTCACATTATTCTTAGCAATGAATAGCCAGAATGAAAAAAAAAAGAAAACCTTTATCTTTTTTCTCAATCTTATGGGGGTGTTAATTTTCTTACTAAGGCTTGCCTTGTTTTGTTTTTTAACTTGGAAAGGAATCTGAAGTCATTTCGTTGATGGCCATTTCGATTTTACAGCCTCAGGTGGGCTAGAAACAGGAGCGCTGGCATCGTTACTGCAGGCAGGCAGAGGACGTGTATGTCAGGGCCCCTCTTGCCAGCGAGCCTGCCCGTGGGTGGTCTTCAGTCTAGCCTCACGGTAGTCTTCAGCTCACCCAGGGCCAACAACACAGAAAGGGAAACCGACAGCTTACAAGCCAGTCCTGATACGTTAAATATTTTAGGGCTGGAGGTGTTTTCTTTCGGGGATGTCATTTGACGTGATAATTAAACCCAGGAAAAGGATAGACTCCTCCCAAAGTGTAATGAACATATTGCGTAATTGTGCAATCTTTGGGTATATTTCTGACTCAGGGCCGACTCTGTAGGGGATTTAGAACACAAAACAGCATTCTCGCCTTGAGAAAGACTGCCTCCTTCCCAGCTGGTTGATGTCCAGCGGCCCCTGGAGGGCGTTTAGAGGGCGCGTCTCCTTCCCCTCCCTGCATAGTAGAGAAGGAAGCAGCCTCTCTGCTCATCCACTCCTTAGTCCTGAATCACTGGGTGTAGACAGATTATAAGACTGAGCTTTCTGTGTAATTGACATTCCTACAAAATCTCTCCTCCCCGCCCCTCACGTTACCTTTAAGTGTCTATGGATCTTGTTCCTGTGTTGGAAGACTGTGCTATTAAGGTATCAGTTCTCTCCCAAATTAACAGAACCCAGTCAGAAGCCCAACAGTCACCCTTCTCTTTTTTAAGACATTGACCAGCTAATTCTAAAACGTATACGGAAATGCAAAGGACCTAGAATAGCTAAAGATAACTCTGAATAAACTTGGAAGACTAACACCACCCAATTTCAAGTCTTATTATGGATTTCTATGGATCAGTTGAACTCCCCACCCCCACCCCCTGCAAATAGCACTCTACCTAGATGAAGAAATTTATAGTGCAGTCTCTTAGCTATAATATTTGATATGACAAGCTCTTGTCAATTTGAAAGTATTTGGAGTCATAGTCCTGAAATCCTCAAAAACACTGTCGTTAAAGCAAAGAGAAGATACTGAGATGCAGGGGAAATCTATATTCCTCATTTGGAGACCAAACTGACTTAAGAGGTTATGCTAAAACTAGGCTTTTCAGTTTTTATATTTAGTAATTTGAACATTTTCACTGCCCCTTTTAGTTTATTTTCAGCTAGGTTTATTTTTCCAAAATAGCTCTACATTTCTTCGAAGTAATTTGAATGTGGGCTCACAGCTGACGTGAGGTCCATTGCAGGAGAATCTTCTCCAGTGGAGGAGACCCTAATGGTCGTGCAATGCACTGGGTTGGGGTTCTGGGGAGAAATTCAGTTGTGTATTTACCTGTCAGAACTGTGGCTTGTATTTCTTCTGAGAAAATTGTGTAACCCTATGTAGAACCTCCAAAGAGAACCAGTAAAGTTCATGTGAATGACGTTCATATATCAGAGACATTTAAAATGTTTTGCAATTCTCATTTTTAACAGTCGGTCGGGAGGAAAGCAGTGTCGAGCATGCAGTTAAGGAAGGTGTAGAAAGACGGAAGGTGGGAAGTGAAGTTATTCCCTACTCCAGTACGTAGAAATGTATTTATAAGGCTTTTTTTTATATTTAGGAAAAGAACTGACAATGCTGTGTACATGAAGTATTTTCCCTTTTTTTCCCCTGTCATTCCAGCTTGTGATGGTGAAGACAAAGGCATCTGGTCCCTCAGGAGACTCTGATGAGTTCTGTCCTGAATTACGTAGTGGATGCGTGCGCTCTTTCCGCGCGCCCACCCCGATGTTGCCCCCCACTTCCCGAATAGCCGCTTTCAGAACCTCTTTTCCTTTCAGAGCCGCTGTCCCGCTGTGGACAGAGACCGCATCTTGCCGGCTCACATCTCCGGGGAGGTGTGCGGGGCAGCATTCCCATCTGTCTCGTCCACCCCACCGTCGACTGCATGCTCACCCGCACACCCCTCTGCCAGGGCCACTTGTCCAGGGTGACCATCTGCATGACATCTCTCTCCTGCCTCCCATGTTTCTGATTTTTTTTTTTTAACCTTTGTGGCTTGTGTAACTGCTTTCTGCTTTGCACCCTGGTTTTAAATGGCTACACAGGAAGACTCAGCAGGTCCCCCCCTCTCTCTCTCTCTCTCTCTCTCTCTCTCTCTCTCCTTCCAGAAGCTTCCCCAGTCACGTTTGCCTTCTCAATTTGCGTTTGTTGGTTTCCAGCTCCCAGGTTTTTACTATTGCCTTTTTCTATAAAATGTTTCTTCTCTTTGGTATGCCTGTAGGCGGCAGTTATTAAATATTTCAAGTATCTGAAAGGCTTTTGTTTTGCCTCGCTTTGCTTTGTTTTACAACTCAACATGGAATGGACATAAAATTCAGGGTAGAATTTCCCTCTGAGTTTCTCCCGGGTCGAAGGCAAACAGGCTTCACCGATGAGAGCACTTTTACAAGGGCTGTGACCATGATCGGCAGCCCCTCGGGGACTGGGGGCCTCCAGTCTCCCGACGCGCTGGCAGTCCTGAAGCTATCTTACACCAGTTTCCAGGAGAGAAAGTCAGAATTCCTGCCTTTGCCATAAATGAACCTTAATATCCAAATAACATTTCTAGAAACAATCCTAAAATGATGTGACACAAAATGCTTTCCAAACCTTGACATTATTATGGTCTTCATAGATAAATTTGCCAAGAACCGTAAGAAATAGTAGCTCTGCAAAACTGCACTTTTCATATATAGTTTCTGCAAGTCCCTGAGTATTTTTATTAAAGCACAGAGAAGTATACTTTGCGTATCATGCCAGCAGCGCTGGCAAGCTGGCCACTCGGGGGAGTGGTCCGAGATGTGTGCTTTTTGTTATCAAGTGATTGACTTAGTATGAGTGTTTTCTGGTAGGTGTTTGCTCATCACCACCAAAGTATTGCTATTTAAGTACTACCTCCCCTTCGCTGGAGACACTTAAACAGAAAGGAAGTTGTGGTTCTTGTCAAAGTTCCTCACAAACCGGCTGCCTCCTGGTACGTAACGGTGTGTTTAGGTGACTTTGATGAAACCGGCTGCCTCCTGGTGCGTAACGGTGTGTTTAGGCGACCTTGATGGCTTCTTGCTTTGTTTCAGATACACTGGTATGGATGCAATGGCCCTGCTTCAAAACTGAATAATTTAACTATTATTCATGGAAATGGACGCTGTTGGCATCTAAATTCCCTGTATTTCAGACCACCCTTTCTCTGCAGACAAAATTCTCTAAATTCCCATGCAAACAGGGGTTCGTTTAATTTTTTTCCTTCTTTTTTTCCCTTAGTAAGACCAAAATGTCGTAAGTTTAGGAAGAAAATGGAATGGAGAGGGGACTCTTAATGTTAGGAAATTTTATGTAGATGATTAAATGTATAGTTTTTCTAAGTTCTAGGTTTTTTCCCTTACATGACCTTCTTAATACCTCTCATTTTAAGTATCTTTTTTCAAATTTAATAGAAGTTTTAGACCCGTTGCTGGCTTTGAGTCCAGTTGAAATGTGTTGTTCATTCTTTCTTTTTATCTATCTCCAAGGGAAATTTCGACTTCCTGAAATGCCTCTGTAAGGGACGCAACTGTAAAATGGTTTCGGTGACATTTTATGAACTAGGAAGATTTTGCCATTTATGAGATGTACTAAAGCTGATGAATTTGCAAAACAGAGGTATCCAATACCCTGGACAAAACTGTACCTTTTAGAAGACCGCGATGCCAACACCATGCACACTACCCCTCGGTTATCTCTTAATAGACGAGGCGTCCCCCTTGGTCACTGAGGGGGTGAGGGCCACCCCATTTTCTGGGCGTCCGGAGTCTTCAGGGGGTCCCTGGAGTGTGGGCTGCGCCGGCTCAGAGCAGGGCGAGCACACCTCCGGGTCGCCGGGTCTGTCGCCAACGCCGTGCGTTTCCGTTGCAGGCACAGAAGGACCCGAAGAAGGAGCGGCCCCTGGCGCGCCGCAAGTCCGACCTTCCCCAGGACCTGCACGCCAAGAGCGCCCTGGAGGCCCACGGCCGCGCCGAGGAGCCGGCGCCCCAGGACGGGCGCTAGCCCCCGCGCCCACCCGTAGAGAAGACACGCTCCGTGTGCCGTACCAGTCAGTCACACTCAAGTCCAAGCTTCCTCCAACCCCGTCTGTAGGCAATCGCGTCCTTCCGCCTCAGCTCGAGACTAGGAGTTCAAACAATGGTGACCGCCCAGGGCTGTGCGCGCACCCCCCCAATTCGGGGTCCCTGCACGGCCCCATATAAGACGGCTCCCCAAAATCAGAGCTAAGGAAAGCACCCCAGTCGTCACCTCCACGTTCTCCCCAAATGGGATTTGCGATCATTTAGGTTAGGTGGGTCTTTTGAGAATATCAATGGTTTTCAAATCAAAGGAACACTATAAAAGAGTATCACATATTTTTTAAGACTGTACAGCCCTTCAGACTGTTACGCCAGCAGTTTCTTTCTGGGTGGTGGTTTTTTTTTGCGGTGGGGGGGAGTGTCTGTTTTTGTTTTTAATCCCACCGAGGTGGTTCTATGCTGTCGATCTTAACACAGCTCACTGGGAAAGTGACGTGACCCTTCTCCCCGCTGTGTCTTCCCGAGGTATCACTTTACTCCAACCAGTGCCATGCACACCACGTCCTGCTGCTTCTGCGTGTCACTAAAGCCATATTTCCAGGTCTGTGGTCCAGCACCAGGGTCCCGGGAGTGAGCTCATAGGAGAAATTTGTTAAAAAAAAAAAAAAGCTTTCTCTTGCCTGGAATTGGAACTTTAAAGTGGTGCGTTCAATGTCTTACTTTGAAGAATGATTTTTCTCTACTTAACACGTTGTTACCCTTGAATGAGGCTCTTCAATTGATAAATTCTCTGAGAATTCCACATTTTGTAGAAAGTCAGAAGGGAATAATTTTGAGTGAGGCCAGCTCTCGGTCTGAGACAGGCCGCAGCTGCCTTTGGTTAGAAGTCACAGAATCAGTGCCGTGGGCAAGTGCCCCCGCCCCCGCCGGCTCCCCACGGCGCAGTCCACAGGGCTTCATGGAGGCGGCGGCAGCAGCAGCGATGGCCTCCGAGGAGTCTCTGTTGCACAGAGGACACCTTAGTCGATGCCTCATAAGGAAGATCCAGCGTCTGAGTCTTCACTGGTCTTCAATGCTGCTAAATACTTCAGCCTTCCTTGCATGTATTAAGCTCTTTGTTTTCAATGGGACAGCACGAGGAGAAAAATCTTTCAGCTTAAGGCTCTGTTCTTTACGTCTCTCCTGGTGGCCAGTATTTTGACTGACTTATCCTGCTCGAAAGCTATTTGAGATGCATACCGCCGCCCTCAACCAGTGATTCTAGTTTCCTGTGTCTCTGGCGTAAGATGCTATAACTTGATGTTAATGTCTTGATGCTTCAAAGGCTTCCGTCAGGATGTATCTTTCACTCAAGGTCTGGGGGGGCCCATTCAGACCCTGTGAGGAGCGGAGCAGACATCGTTCCCGTGCAGCTCGGAGCCTCCTGCCCGTGGGTCTCAGTTAACCCCCCACCCGACGGCGTGTATCTCCCTGGGTCCTGTCACTTGGAGGAAGCGGACCCTTGTGTTCAGAGCAGGTAGTCAATTGGAAGGCCGCCCCAGCCGAAAGCGGGAGGAGAAACCTTCCTGAGAAACTTGACAAGTATCCCTCCACTTTGCCATTATGAAATTTATCATTTAAGAAAAAGTTCAGATGCCTTCTCCTTTTGAGGGAAAAAGGGTGCTTTTCACTGTATAAAAGCAGCGTCTTTTGCATCTCGGTAAACCATTGTTTGAACTTCCGTCTTTAGCTGACGGAGGATGCTCTGGCGTGTCCCCGAGAGGCCTCTGGGAAGCCTCTCCTCTTGCCTGAGGGAAAAAAGCAAAACCTCGGTGTTTGGGTGACGTGGAAAGCTCAGCATTTAAGAACATCTTTTTGTCTAGGTTTTCCTTCTGCTCTTTATTGAAGACAAACATTCACCAAAAAGGGAAGAAAAAAAAAAAAAAAGGTTTTGAGAGAAACTGATTTTCTTTGACGAGAGTATTATTTAATATTTTGGCCTCTTAAAGTTTTCCTAGTTAGAACTCAGATTCCCTGTGCTAATTGTTCAGCTTACATATTATTCCATAGATACACTGTTTATTCTGTACCAAACTGATTTCAAAAGTACTGCATTGAAAATAAACTGGTGACTGTTTTTCTTCATAAAGTTCTGCGTTTCGCATCTTCACTCTTTCCAAAAGGTATCTGTGCATCAGAAATGTCACGATTCCGAGTGTCTTTTTAGTGCGGCTTTAGTGTGGCTTCCTTTTGATATTGTACATACATTGTATCTTTGTTTTATGGTAATGAGTAATAAAAATGTAGACTTCATATTTTGTACAAAATGTCCTATGTACAGAATTAAAGAAAAAAGTTCATAGAAACAGCAAAAATAGGTAAGTGGCACAATTATTTTTCTTTAGAGAATATCTGTAACTTTATGCTTTAGTGAAATGTTAAGTACCTACATATTTTTTAACATTTTGTAATTCAGAACTTTTCGTTTTGACATTGTTTATGAAGAGAAACTTCATACACTTGCCATTTAATATGCTCTTTTATCTAATTTTAAAAGAAGAAAAACTCTAAAAAATGGTGTATTATATGGACTAAATAAAGAACCTGTGAATTTTACTGCTCATCATGACGCTAAATTCAGCCATGGTGTTGGGCAAGCCGGTGCAGAGCGCCGTCAGGTAACGGCTCCGGGGCCACCGGCTGGAGGCCCTCACTCAGCACGGGTTGGGCGGCCGCTCTGCCATCCACCACAGCCCTGTCCTCCCCGAGCCTTCCACCAGCTTTTTGTTTTTTGCTTCTCTAATGGAGAAAAGTAGAGATGACTTTTTAATGACCTCCCTTGTTTTGCGAGCAGGCAAATGGGAATCCGAACACAGTTTATAGAAATGGAATTATTTGAGCCCTAACCATGATGTTTAAAATGGTTCTCGAAGGGACGTGAAAGCCTTGAGAGCAGAGGCGGATGGCTGAGGAGGGGCTGGGGTGCTAGCTGACCCACCCTCATCTTCCCCGGGGGCTCCCCGTCCTCACCGGTGCGGTTACGGAGAAGCCGCCCAGGATCAGCCGCTCCCTGGAGTCACGGCGACAAGCTCACCCTCCTGAGGCCTCGCCCGGGTGGGCTGTGACCCAGGCCCCTCGGCTTCCTTGTCTGTCAAGCGGCCCCTGTGCCTCCTCCCCACCCCACCCCGCCACCCACCACCGGTGACAGACGTGCCGAAGTCGCCCCCGGAGCTGGGGCCCAGTGATGACCTTGGGGACGCCCCCGCTCCACGCGGAGGGCACGCGGTGAGACGGCCCTTCGGCACCG
>SJYT01010806.1:243643-261505 GCA_006410635.1 Cephalophus harveyi | reverse complement strand
CCCCGCCACCCCGCTCCTCCCTCCCTCCACCTGGCTCCTCCTGGCCATCGTGGCCCCAGCCTTGAAGTCCAGTTTCATCAGGGGTCAGTCACACTGACATAAGTGACGAGTGTCGTCCAGTCCTCCCAAAGATGGAGCTGATTCTGTGCAGCCCAAGCTCTGCCCCCCTCCCCCCAAATCCCACCGTTAGCACAGACTCTCCAGGGAGGCCCAAGGGCCCCCAGACGAACTTATCAGGCAGGACGTTCCCAGGGCCGAGAGGGGACCTGCCGGGAGCAAAGGGCAGAGCTGTGTCGGGGCAAGGGGGGCCCTTGGGGGCTCAGCCGCCTCACAGACGAGCGGGAGGCACAGAGAGGGTGGTTAACCTTCCCAGCCGCGGCCAGCACGGCCGAGCAGGCGGCAGGTGGCGCCCGTGTGCGGCGCCTCCAACAGCTCCCACCGCACGGGCAGGTGGGGACAGGAAGAGGACGGGCTTCCGGCTGAACGGTGCGACCCGCTTTCCGACTGAGCCGCTTGAGGAAGCAGAAGCTTCCAGAGCGAGACTCATGAGCCACCCGGCAGAGGGACAGAGAAGAGGAGGCTCTGTTGCTCCGGGAGGACGCGGTTCCCCACCCGGGAGTGGCCCGGAGGTGACTTGTATTTAACATCAACATCAAATAAACCTGAAAATACGCCTCACTTTACATTTTCCCCTTCAACTCAGAGTCTGACCATGAGGGAAACGTGTTCCCTGCTCCCTGGGCTTCTAGAATAGGCTGGTCGGCGAGGGCATCCTGATCAGTAAGGAGTGGTAGAACGGGAGGTGTCTAGGTAACCAGTGGTCTTGGTTACCCGCTAGGCAGACAGGGGCCCAGGAGTCTCCAGGGTGGGGATCTCAGGGAAAAGGGGCTTCCTGACTTCACTCATGCATCCACAATCACCAGGAACACCACGGGCCCGCTGCCCAAACCAAGACGCAGTCCAGGAACTAAGTTACCACTGGGTCCCTCGTGAGCTTTCTTCTCCAGCCCGGGGACTGGCATGACCTCCTCCCAAAGCAAGTTGCTTCGTGGGTGAGGATACCCAGGTCCACAGATGCTCAGTGAGCAGAAAAGCCACGTCTCCCAATTCCCAGCCCCTTGCTCTTGTCAACATGATTTGAGACCCCAAATCCGCCCCATCTAAGGTGGCACGGGAACCGTATCAGATCCCTGATGACCGTGCCCAGGCCCCCACCGCCCATCTGCTCGCGCAGGGCTGGGCGTGACGGAGGGCTCCGCTGTCCTCCAGGGCACTGAGCCGGTTCCCTCCCTTTGTGCCCAGTCACTCAGTCGTGTCTGACTCTCTGTGACCCCACGGACTGTAGCCCGCCAGGCTCCTCTGTCCATGGGATTCTCCAGGCGAGAGTACCAGAGTAGGTTGCCATTTCCTCCTCCAGGGGATCTTCCAACCCACGGATCGAACCCCGTCCCTTTCATCTCCTGCATTGACAGGCAGGCTCTTTACCACTGTGCCACCTGGGTCAGGAAGCTGTCCTTCACCTGACATGCTTCTCCTCCACACTTGGCATTAAGCCTTCATGAAACACGAACATAAGTAGAAGCTTTCTAGTAATTCCCTACTTGAAAACAGTTGGTGCCACTGTGTGCCACCCTTACCCCCTGGAAAAACTAGTAATACAGCAGCAATGTTGATCTGCCTCCGGTTCTGCAGAATCTGGGATTCCAGGAACCATGGTCTAGTTCAAAACCCTTGTTTTACAGAGAATGAAACAGACCCAGAGACGGGAAAGCCCCAGATGAATCCAGTAGATGCCGGTCCCCAGCCCCATCACACATGTCTAATGAGATCCCGGAGTTGTGTGTTTTGTGGGTCATCCTTTATATTGCCTGCCACTTGTATTCTTTCTAGGTTGTGAATTTTTTAAATATCTCTCTAGGAAAATGAAATACTTAGGACAGGCAATGAGCTTCATATGGAAATGTTTTTTAACAAGTGAAAATTTAAATATTTTCAGAGTGAAAGAAAAAAATTGTCATGGAATTCCCTGGTTTCCCAGTGGTTAGCGTTTGGTGCTTTCCCTGCCAGGGCCCAGGTTCCATCCCTGGTCGAGGAACTAAGATCCCCCACGCCACACAGCATGTATAAATAAATAAGTCCTGTATTAAAGTGAAAGTTGTTCAGTCGTGTCCAACTCTTTGAGACCCCATGGACTATACAGTCCGTGGAATTCTCCAGGCCAGAATACTGGAGTGGATGGCCTTTCCCTTCTCCAGGGGGTCTTCCCAATCCAGGGATCAAACCCAGGTCTCCCACATTGCAGGCAGATTCTTTACCAGCTGAGCCACAAGAGAAGCCCAAAACATTAAAATCCAAGTTTCTCAGAACATTTGGGAAAGGCATTTCAAATTGTCTTCAGTCCATTATCCAGGATGTACCAGAAGTGTTCAGTCATTTATAACCACACATTTCCTATTTTTAAAAACGTACCATATTTTTCACTCGTTGACCTTGCAAAACTTGAGTATAAAAAAAACCAAACCCAGGCTGCTAAGAGTGAAGATGTGACCTGAGTGAAGACAGTGGAAAGAATTCTGAACAGATGTCTGTGCATGTGTGGGTGCTGGGGCCTCAGGGTGCCTGGGACGGTCTCGACACCCCACGCACAGGGGCAGGCGCTTCCTGGCCACCTGTGGGAGGCCGCGGTGGGAGGCCACCGCGCCTCCCAGCCATGACCCTGACATCTTCATCCCAGGGACCAGCGCCACCACCTCCGCTGGCCAAAGCCTGAAGCCAGCTTGGATTCTCCCTGCACTTGGAGTCTTAAATCCCGGGGGCCGCGCCTCCCAGGCGCACCTCTGCATCTGCCTTACCCAAGCTTAGCTCTTGGGCCTCCATCCTCGGCTTCTATCGTCCCCTGGACGGTGTGTCAGCCTTCTCTCCAGAGTATCTTAAACGGTGATCACGTCACCCTCTTGCTTAAAACCCTTGAGCGGCTTCACCAGGCATTTAAAGCGTGAACTTCTTGCTGCGGAAACAAGAGTCTCTGATCCGACTCCTGCCGACCTGTTCCATCTCTGGTCTCTGAGTCTTACCCCTTTCCTGCCTCAGGGCCTTTGCACAGGCTGCCATGCCCATGCCATCCCCAAAGTGGCCTGGCCGACCTCTTGTTATTCCACGGGTCTAAATGGCCATGTCTTTTCCTCAAAGAAGCCTTCTCTGACCACCCTATCGAATTGGATATCCCGGTTCCTCTCAGCCCACTCCTTCCTTCAGAGCCCTGATACAATTTGCAATTTTGTTTCTCAGTTAAGAGCCTCCACCGCTAGACAGGGACCTCACCTGTTTTTCACTGTACGTCACCTGTGCCCAGCTCCGTCCCTGGGATACTCTGCTCACTCGGTCCAGCGAATGAAGGTACAAAGGGCTGGATGTCCGCCCGAGAGGGGCTGTGCACCCAGAGGAGGTGGCCGTGGGGCAGAGGACCTTTTGGCCCTCATCCCATTGGTGTTTATGGGATGTGCCAGGCAGCGATGGTGGGGATGAGCAGCACAGACCTCAGCACTCGGGCAGGGAGAGGGCGGGGTTCTGCAGGGGCACCCCACTGGACTCCGCCCACTGAGGGCGGAGAATATTGCAGGCAAACAGAAGCGCTCAAAGACCCAGAGGTGGAAAAGGCCTGAAGTTCTGCTGGAGCTCCGCTGTCACCAGAGGGCCCAGGGACAGTGGTCGCGAGATAGGCTGTAGACATGTGCAAGGGCCAGCGGAATGCAGACTTTAGCCCGTGGGCGGTGGGCAACTGAAAAGAATTCTACCCAGAGGGGATGACGAGATTAGAACAGGCAGGTGACAGGTAAGCCCTGCAAGGTGACAAGAGTTAGGGCGGGTGGGGGCTCCTGTGCAAAAGAGTGAGGACCAGCTGGGAGGAGCCAGAGCCGCCGGAGGGTGCCAAGTCTCTGCTGCCACTGGGACTCAGGGTGCCCGGCAGAGGAGACCAGGAGTGAAGAAACCCTGGCGTGCCAAGGAGTCAGGCTGGATGGCATAGGGAGGAAGGGCGGTGCCCAGAGAAGGCTGTGCGGGGTCCCCTTGCACGGAGGGCAGCCAGCGTGCCGCCCCCAGGGAACGTCCACGTGCTCTCTCTCGGGCTGTGCGCTGACCCGGGAGGCAGCCCGGGGACAGAGGCTCGGAGGGCACGTGGCCTGCCCTGTCCTGAGCAGAGCAGAGCTGGAACCTCATCCCGGCGACGGGAACCCAAACACTGCTCTCATCTGTCACCCGCCCCTGCCCACCCAGGCCCTTGACCAGACGTGGCAGGCCTGCCAGAAAGAGGGGCAGCAAGGGGACCCAGGGGCTTCCAGGTGGCTCTAGTGCCAAAGAACCCACCTACCAATGCAGGAGAGGCAAGAGACACGGGCGCAATCCCAGGGCCACAAGGACCCCCGAAGGAGAGCATGGAAAGCCCCTCCAGCATTCTTGCCGGGAGAATCCCATGGACAGAGCAGCCTGGTGGGCTGCAGTCCACGGGGACGCAGAGGCGGACGCGACTGAAGTAACAGCCCACACACCTGCACGCGAGGAGACAGAGCTAAGCGAAGGAAGGGAGGGAGAAATTCAGGAAGAGGCACAGGCTGGGGGCAAGTAGATGAAGGAGGTGCTCTCTGATCCCCTGGATTTTCTCAGTGAATCCTGAGTGTGCAATGAGGCTGTACTGAAAGTGAGGCCAGTGCTGTGATCTCTCTGCCGCATGGGGCGGGAGGCGGGGAGGCCCCACCTCCCCCCACCTGCTTGCCCCCTCCTCCAGGAGTGAGGTTTTGTGATTTAGTTTTTTGGGCTCCAAATCACTGTGGATGTTGACTGGAGCCATGAAATTAAAAGATGCTAGCTCCTTGGGAAGAAAGCTATGACAAACCTAGACAGAGTATTAAAAAGCAGAGACGTTACTTTGCTGAGAAAGGTCCATATGAAAAGCTATGGTATTTCTAGTAGACATGTATGGATGTGAGAGTTGGACCATAAAGAAGGCTGAGCTCGAAGAATTAATGCCTTTGAACAGTGCTATTGGAGAAGACTCTTGAGAGTCCCTTGGGCTGCAAGGAGGTCAAACCAGTCAATCCTAAAGGAAATCAACCCTGAATATTCACTAGAAGGGCTGAAGCTGAAGCTCCAATATTTTGGCCACCTGATGCCAGGAGCTGACTCATTGGGAAAGACCCTGATGCTGGGAAAGACTGAAGGCGGGAGGAGAAGGGGACGACAGAGGACGAGATGGTTGGATGGCATCACTGACTCAATGGACATGATTTGAGCAAACTACGGGAGACGGTGAAAGACAGGGAAGCCAGGTGTGCTGCAGTCCACAGGGTCCCAAACAGTCGGACACAGCTGAGCAACTGAGCAACAACAATAGAATTAACTCGCCGTGAAACCTACTCTTTCAAGGACACTACAGGTGATGACCTGGAACTGACAAGAGGAAGCTGGCCCTTCTCTCACTATAAAGGAGGACAAAGAATCGGTTTCCTCCGGTGGGTCCTCCCTAGGGGTGCATCCCTCTAAGCTCTGAGGAGACATACCGTAACACTCCCCCGTCCCGATGCCAGAGGACCCATCCACCCATGGCCACTTTCCAGCTCGGCCTCTGAGGCTGGGCTCTAGGGAGGAAGGCGTCCTGCAGTCTGCAGGTTGGGCTGAGATTCCAGTTCCCCCACCCTCCAGGCTCCCAACTGTGACATGCAGCTAATGGTTCAGTCCTTGGAGGTGTTTGGGAGGATTAAAGAGATGATCATTTGAAGCCGGCAGAAGAAGCCAGCAGATGGCACCTGCTATAATTACAACGTACCCTTGCCCCGTTTCACAGTGAGAAAACAAGGGCTCCGAGAGGGGAGGGGGGGTCATCCATGGAAAGTCGGCCACCCTGATGGGATGCGCTGGTCACCATGGAGCTGAGAAAGAAATTCACATGGCAGTGGGGACAGTGGGGGGCGGGGGAGGGGGCGCGGCAGGAGGAAAGAGCATCTTCGTTTACTGTTGATGGATATGCAACCTTGTATAACTTCAGAAGGGCAGTTGAGTAATATTAAAAATATTTTAAGAACTTCCCTGGTGGTCCAGTGGTTAAGAATTCGCCTGCCAATGCAGGGGACACGGGTTAGATCCTTGGTCCGGGAAGATCCCACATGCAGTGGGGCAACTAAACCCGAGCGCCACACCTACTGAAGCCCACATTCCCTAGAGCCCGTGCTCTGCAAAAAAGAGAAGTCCGCATGAGCAGAAGCCGGAGCACCACGATTAGAGAGTGGCCCCCGCTCACCGCAACTAGAGAAAGCCTCGTACAGCAGCGAAGACCCAGCACAGCAAAGCTAAATAAATAAGTAAATAAAAAAAAAGCCTTCACCTTCCAGCGCAGGGGGTACCTTCACCCCGTCAGGGCAGGTAAGGGCTCACATGTCTCCTAGCCAAAAAAAAAAAAAAAAACATAAAACAGAAGCAATATTGTAACAAATTCAAGAAAGACTTTAAAAGCGATTCACATCCCAGAAAAATCTGTAAAAAATCTTTAAAATGTCATGCCTTTCACACTGCAAGTCAGCTTCTAGGCACTTCGCCCCCAGTAACACTTGCACAGGAGAACGATGGCTGCCAGCCTGAGATGGTCACAGTAGCCTTGGTCTCTACAGTGAAAAGTGGTGGAAGGCACAGAGAACTTATTCATAAATAAAGGTGCATCCTGAGAACTTAGAGCTCCTGGCACATAACAGCTCTGTCCAAACCCTGGCACGAAGAGACGACAAAACTCCAGCCTGGTTCCTGTGGCACGAGCCTGTGTCCCTAGGAGGACCCCAGGACACCGCCCCCCCTCCCCATTAAAACACCTGCCTGAGAAAGCCAGGGGACTGCCCCAGGAGAATTTTCCATTTGTTCCATCCGACCCCTGACCACAGGCCCTGACCTCCCTTCTAGAGCGCTTACTAAGAAGGGCTTGCAGTTGTGAGCCTTCCTCAGCCCCTTTGAGGCGGACAGTGCCTCCTACAGTCCAGGAGTGTCTTTCTCAAGGACCTGAAAGTCATTCCCTTGAAATGGACTCAGAAGTAAGGATACAGCTCCCATTGAGGTAAAATTCTGACCCAGTCGCCCTGTCTGATCTGCACTCACCCAGCCTTGGTGATTTTTCACTTGAACCCCCACCCTCCACACGCCCCTTCCGACTCACTCATCCTCTCTTTACAACACCTGTCACCTCTGCACAGGTCAGAATGGAACTCAGCTTTTCCCCTGCAGTCTGTAGTGACTGAATGATACCTGTTTTCACCGTTTTAGCTGATGTCAGCTGTGTTTATCCTTGACCATCTGTAGAATGGAACAGTATGTAAACTTTAATGAAAGTTTTCCACGCACTTACAGTAGTGCCTGGAACACATTCAAGGTACTGACTATTATGATTATTATCATTTTTCATCTGTTTGAAAAAGGAATGCATTAGGAGTGTGCACACACAAAGATATATCGAGCCACAGGCCTAAGATGAATATATGTTATGCTTTCAACAGTTCCATAACAGTTTTTAAAAATGGACAATGTGTTAAAACTGTATGTTCTCACATGGAAAGTTATTCAAAACATATGTTTAGATGAAATAAGCAAGGTCCAAACCAGTTTGCATAATAGAATCACATTATATGCATACACATATATAGCATCCCAAAATAGAACATATATATATAATATAAATATAAAAATAAAATATATATATAAAACACTGTCATCCAGTCACTAAATCGAATCCGACTCTTTGCAACTTCATGGACTGCAGCACGCCAGGCTCCTGTGTCCTCCACTGTCTCCCAGACAGTGCTCAAATTCATATATATTATGAATACATATGTTATGTATAATGAGTATATATATATCTCTTTGGCAACCTGATGCAGAGTCAACTCATTGGAAAAGACCTTGATACTAGGAAAGATTGAGGGCAAGAGAAGAAGGGGGATGAGCGGTTAGGTAACATCACCGACTCAATGGACATGAGTTTGAGCAAGCTCCTAGAGACACTGAAGGACAGGGAGGCCTGGCGTGTGCAGTCCATGGAGTCCCAAAGAGTAAGACACAACTCGTCGACTGTTCAGCAATGTGTAGTAAACCATATACTATATATATCAGTATTGCAAAAGTTAAATATTCCAAGAGCTTATATATTTCTGAAATACGTGCACTGATCTTACACGTGTACGTTCCTGATTTTTTTTTAATCGCGTGTCACCTATCAATGCAACATTTGGAGTCAGCAGGTCCCTCTGTCTCTCAGGCCATTACGCTGACCCGCAGTCTCCCTCCTCACCACCAGAGGGCGCCAGAAGCGCCCACAGAGATTTTCCCCACTCTTTGGCATGAAGGTGAAGGTGAAGTCACTCAGTCGTGTCCGACTCTTTGCGACCCGTGGACTGTAGCCCACTAAGCTCCTCTGTCCATGGCATTCTCCAGGCAAGAATACTGGAGTGGGTTGCCATTTCCTTCTCCAGAGGATCTTCCTGACCCAGGGATGGAACCCAGGTCTCCCACATTGCAGGCAGATGCTTTAACCTCTGCACCACCAGGGAAGACCTTTGGCATATGGAGAAGGAAATGGCAGCCCACTCGTGTTCTTGCCTGGAGAATCCCAGGGACAGGGGAGCCTGGTGGGCTGCCGTCTATGGGGTCGCACAGAGTCGGACACGACTGAAGCGACATAGCAGCAACAGCAGCTGGCATATGGGATGCCTGAGCCTCCTCATGCTCAACCGTTTCTGCATAATTGCTGGTCAGATTGTGCTGTAAACTGAACACTCTGTGCTTCTTGATGCATTCTCCCAGCATCATACCCTTTAAATGAAATTAAGCTCTTGTGAGATGGAAAAAACATTAACTCGGTTGTTTCTCCAGCCTAGTCCAGGTCATGGTGGGCTCTTCTAAGCTGGAAGGGGAGAATGACATTTTTTAATTTTTTTAATTAAAGTATAGTTGATTTATAATCTTGTGTTAATTTCTGCTGTATTGTGCTTCAGTTATACATGTATATTCTTTTTTATATTCTTTTCCATTACCGTTTATCACAGGATGTTGGATGTAATTCCCTGTGCTATACAGTGGGGCCTTGTTTATTCATTCTATATGTAATAGTTTGCATCTGCTTACCCCAAGCGCCCAGTCCGTCCCACCCCCACCCAGAAGTAATTCTTACTGAGCGCCTACAACATGCTGGACTTTCCCTCTGCACACAGCATCTTATCGAATTTTCACAACAATTAGGTTAGTGTTCTTAACCCCCACTTTTCAGATGAGAACACTGAGATTCTGAGGGATTAAGTGATTGACCCAAGCTCACCAGCTAGTCACTAATAGACTCTGAATCCAAATGCAGGCCAGCAGGGTCCCAAGATTTTGCTTTACACTCTATAAAGCCCTCACTTGTCTCCAAATTTATGAATTTGCTGTTGTTCAATCACTCAGTCGTATCCGACTCTTTGCAACCCCAGGGACTGCATGCAGTACACCAGGCTTAAGAAAATAAATCCAAGGTATATTGGTGGGTAAATCCAAGGTAAATTCTGAAAAAGATGGGAATACCAGACCACCTAACCTGCCTCTTGAAAAATCTGTATGCAGGTCAGGAAGCAACAGTTAGAACTGGATATGGAACAACAGACTGGTTCCAAATAGGAAAAGGAGTACGTCAAGGCTGTATATTGTCACCCTGCTTATTTAACTTATATGCAGAGTACATCATGAGAAACGCTGGACTGGAAGAAACACAAGCTGGAATCAAGATTGCTCAAAGAGTTGACTCATTGGAAAAGACTCTGATGCTGGGAGGGATTGGGGGCAGGAGGAGAAGGGGACGACCGAGGATGAGATGGCTGGATGGCATCACGGACTCGATGGACGTGAGTCTGAGTGAACTCCGGGAGATGGTGATGAACAGGGAGGCCTGGCGTGCTGCGATTCATGGGGTCGCAAAGAGTCAGACACGACTGAGCGACTGAACTGAACTGATATTGGTGGGAGACCCTCAATCAGAACTCAGGTGTCCAGGTGCCCAGAATGTACTCTTGCTAATGCTCTCTCTGCCTTCAGGTCTGGTGTGTGCCCAGCTGGGACCAGTGCAGAAACACCAAGGCCTGGCATCACTCTCTGACTTGCCATGTTGTTCAAAATTCAAAATGAAAAGCTGTAAAAAACAAAAAGCCCTCTCCTTTCAACCCTCTGTGCCCTCCCTGCCCCAAACCATCCACTCACCCAGTTCCACTCCCCGAGACAAACTTGCTTGTTTTCCCAGAGATTATCTTTAATGTCTGTAAATCAGTGCTGTTTTATTCAGAGTTGGCTATAGCTCTGGCTATGGTCTCCCCTAAAGCCCAAAGACAGTGTCACCCAGAATTTTTATTTCTGCTATTCCCAAATTATAAAGACAAAACTCGAGGCCTTGGGATTTGGAGTGAACTGCCCAAGGTCCCATAGCTGGATGACCGAGGGTCTGAACCTAGGGCTGGCTCTCTGGCCAGGCAGGCCCCTGAGTCCTGCTCTTCCCAGTGTTCCCTTTCTGTCTGTGTCACTCTCTCCTGCCTCCCTTCCTTCTCTTTCCCCGCTGTAATCACTTCTAAATCCTCACCTAACTCAAATGTTGCTCAATTTGAATCACAGGTAGGAGGACCTTAATGATGGGTATAGCCCCTACACTTTACAGATGGGCAAACTGAGGCCCAGAGAGGCTCCTGCCAATGTTCAGATTTCCACAACCAGCCTTTGTTCAGCTGTTCCCTTTACCACCTCAGTCTGCCAAACTCCCTTCTGCCCCTGAACCGCTCACATGAACAGCCAGCCAGCCCTTCCTGTGAGAGCACCCCCGGTTCTGCACCTTCCTCTCATCGGTCGGCACGTTCCCAGCAACCCTCCCAAGGGTCAAAACGCCGGCCCTGCCACCTTCTCTCCTCTGCTCCTGTGACAGCTGGCATCTTACCCGTGCTGCTCCCCCCTCCACCCTGACTCGGCTATTAGCTATTTATCCTTCAGTCTCAGATCTCCCTGGTGACCCACCCAGAGGCACAAACGACCCCTCCCTCAGGTTTAACCTCTCCCATAGACCGTGAGCTCAGTGGGTACAGAGCCTGAGCCCGGCTTGTTCCCCACCGTGCCTCCAGGGTCTGGCGCTGTGCTCTACCCCTAGACTGGCTGGTTTACAAGCTCAGTCAAAGTCGGATGGAAGAATGAACGGTTGAAACCATCCGCCAGAAAAAAAGAGCCTCACTCCACCAGGCAGTTGTGCAATCAAAAGCTGTGTACAGGTAATACCAAGTGTTCCTTCGGAGTAGACTGAGGCGTGTGCACAGGGTAACCGGGAGAAATACCGTTAGGATAGTCTCTTCCCTCTAATAAGCACCTCCGAACATCTGTGCCAGATTCTATGCTGAGGGAAAAAAAAAAGCCAACGGATGGACTACGTGGGGCCGCGTGAGTCCTGCGAGGGCTCTCAGCATATAAACCTAATGAAGCCCCGCCGCCACGCGCTGACAATCCACAGGCGCCCCTGCGCGGCCTGCGTGTCAGTCGCTCGGTCGGTCCGACTCTTCGCGACCCCACGGACTGCAGCCCGCCGGGCTCTCTGTCCAGGAGATTCTCCAGGCAGGAATGCTGGAGTGGACTGCCATTTCCTACACGGCCTATCCTCCATATAATCTGAAGGGAATCCCACAAAGTCCAGTAAAGACCCCGGCTTCAGTATCCCTAGTCTAGATGGAACGAGGAGTCTCAAATCAGGGCGTGGAGCGAGAGCCAGGCCAAGACAGAAGCGAGGGCGGGAGCAAGGCTTCGGAGGGGGCACGGGAACAAGGCTTTAGGGCCAGGGTAGGGACGGCCACGGGAGGCCCGGAAGTTCTGAGAAACTCGTCCCACTCGCCAGAAACAAGTGAGCCGAGCCAAGGGTTCCGGGTGAGAAGGGCCGCAAGCCGCAGGCGGGCTCGGGAAGATGGCGCGAGCGGCGCGCGAAGACACACGTCCGCCCCGCCCGGTGCATTGTGGGGCTGAGAGTCTCCAGCCGGACAGCAGTCTCGCGAGCCAGCGAGATTCACGCAGGAGGCGGGGATCCCGGGGCGCGCTCCCCGCCCCCCGGCAGGCACGGGCCGAGCCCAGGGGGGCCGGGAGCCCCGGGCGCGCCGACGCCGGGGCCCGCGACCGCAGCGGCCGCCCCGCGGGTGAAGGGCCTGGAGCGGTCTGCAGGCAGGCCGGGCTTCCGGCCGGCGGAGCTCGCGGGCTCCCGGGGGAGCCCCGGCGTCCGCACTCCGCCGGCGTGGGCAAGTCCCAGCCCTAACTGAACAAGGAGCCCGCCGGAGACGCGGCCCGGCCTTCGGTGCCCTCGCGTGTGAGACGGGCCCAGGGCTGCGCCCAGGCCGGGGGCGGTGGGGTGCGTGGAACGCGCCGCCGGCTCGGGCCGAAGGCCAGGCGCGACTCGGCGGCTCCGGAAAGCGGGCGCCCGGTTCCACCAGCCCGGGAAGCTGACCGCGGATCACGCGCTGAGCAGAGCCCGCTGGCCGTGCCTGACTTCCGGGGCCAGCCGTCCAGAGTGGGCTTGTGGCGGCGCGAACCGCTTGCTCGCCTTGTGTCGTCTTCCTAGGTCTTAGCAGCGGTATGGGGTCGGCGTCGTAGAGGGGCGTCAGTGCTGACGCCGCACAGCCTGGGCGCGAAGGAGCCAGGGTTGGACCCAGGTGCCCACCCGCTCAGCCCGCAGGCCTTGCACCAGGTGGCTCCTGCACCCGGAGGGGCCCATGCACCCGGAGGGGCCCATGCAGCTCCTCCAGAAGGGGCTCGGCTCTCGTCGGTGAGAACCGCCTGGCCCTCGCGCCCCTTTGATCTCCATCGTAGGCCCCGGTGTGTGGAAGACCAGGCTCCTGGTCTTCTGGGAGCATACTCAGGATGCTGGAAGGGCGGGCGGGAGCTGCGAGTTTCACCGTAAAGCGAGGGACGGGCCCTGAGCAGACTAGGCATGGCCACCCCGGGACCCTTCACCCAGAGAACCAGAGCCACCAACCGCCGCGTTAGG
This sequence comes from Cephalophus harveyi, assembly GCA_006410635.1. Taxonomy (NCBI): domain Eukaryota; kingdom Metazoa; phylum Chordata; class Mammalia; order Artiodactyla; family Bovidae; genus Cephalophus; species Cephalophus harveyi. The sequence goes on along the minus strand of SJYT01010806.1, from coordinate 248,457 downwards.
AGGTCTGATCCCCCTCGAGAGGAGGGCTCTGTGACTCACGCGGTCATCACAGCAGCCCCTGCCTCACCTTCTTTGTTAACAGACTTAAAGTTTTCGGTTTGCTACAAAGAGTAAAGGGGTACCTATGTTACACCTCATGCCACCACCACACACAGCACAATTTCCTTTGTTACTGACATCTTACGTTAGTATCTCCTTTGTTACTAACATCTGACATGGTTGCTGCGTTTGCTACAGTTTAATGGTATAGACACGTTATTGTTAACTGGAGTCCACAGCTTGTTCAGAGTTTCTTCGTTTTTTCCCCAGTATGTTTCTTCTGTGTCAGGATCCCGTCCGAATACTGCATCACGTGTGATTGTCCACCTGACTTTCTCATTGTGAAGGCGCAGTATTGAGAGATGAGGTTAAAGAAGCATGTACTTGCTGAACTGCTCCTTGGCTTCAAGTCTGAGTAAATGCTAGGGCGGAAGCTGCTGCTGGGGGCTGCGTTCTGGGGGGCTGCGTTCTGGTGTTGTGTGTGACAGGTGACAGCCGAGGGGGCACTGGGTTCTGGGGAAAGGCAGGGCTCCGAGGAGGAGTTCCTTCCAGAGCAGCGCCTCCGGTTGGGGTGACGGGGAGTTATTGTTTAGAGTAGAAATTTTCCGTTTGGACATGGTCGGACACGACTGACGTGACTTAGCAGCAGTAGTGATGGTTGCCACCGAGTGTACACTTAAAATGCTTCAGTTTCATATATGAGTGTGTGCATGCTAAGTCATTTCAGTCATGTCCAACTCTGTGCGACCCTGTGGACTGCAACCCGCCAGGCTCCTCTGACCATGGGATTCTCCAGGCAACAACACCGGAGTGGGTTGCTGTGCCCTCCTCCAGGGGATCCTCCCAACCCAGGAATCGAACCTGTGTCTCTTATGTCGACCTGCATGGGCAGGTGGATTCTTTACCACTAGCGCCACCTGGGAAGCCCCAGTTTTATGTATATTTTACCACATTTTTTTTTTAAGCTGAAGAAATAAATATGCAATTTAAACAAGATATCTGGTCTTAGCTTTTCAGTAAGGGAAACCTATATGTATATGCTTCAAAACTAAACAGAACTGTGCCCAGAAGGCCCTACATTCCTCCCAGACCTGGGATCAGGGCTCAGTGCAGACTGGGCTCGGGCACTGCCATCACTTACTAATAACAGTAGCATTAACCAGAGCTGCTGCGAGGGAGCTCTCCCTGCTCCGGCAGCTTTACCGCCTTATCTCACGTATTCCTCACGGAGCTGCCGGAGCAGTTGCCTTCATTAGCTTCATGTAAAGAAGGGGAAGGTGGCACAGAGAAGCTAGGGGACTCACCCAAGGTCGCGCAGCTGGCAGTGGCAGCACCAGGATCCTGTCAGAGCCAGAACTTGCTCACCCCCCCTGCCATGCCAGCCTCACATTCCAAACCCCTCCAAAGGCAGCTTAGTAGCGGGAGAAAGGTATCCTTCAACAAGCCTGCGAGCGAGGCAGGTGGATGTCTGCGGGGCCCTTCATCTGGTCAAGGTGATGACTATCGGCAGAGCCGCTGGTTGCCTGCTGTGCCAAGCTCACGGCCCCGGTTTCCTGAGCGCCTGGGTCTGCTCCGTGCTGGTGGCTCCGTGCATCGCCTGTAGGTCTCGAGCCCACACTGGCTCGATGTCAGTGTTCCACCGGAACAGGCCATAGCCAAGTAACTTGGGGAACACCACACCTCCCCGCCCCCTAGAGAGTCACGTGGCTTTTGCAAAAATCTCACATTCTGCAGAAAAGTCCTGTCCTTAAGCTTTGTTTAGCATAGGGATTCCCAACCTCACTTAATCCCAGAGGCCCATTTTCAACGTACAACCACCCCCCACCCTCCAGGATGCGGTGCAGTTTCTCCAGACAATACCAGGCAACATGCTTCTAAACACAGCATCTCACGTCTTCGTGGGCAAGGAACAGACATAGAGAGAGCTTAAATGGCTTAACCACGGCCCCTTCTTGCTTAACTTAGAAAATAAATACAAAATTGCTCAGGATAGAGAAACGGCAGTTGTCAGACTTAAGGCTGACTGGTAGTGCAGAGGATTCCAGCATCTACTGGGGTCAAGGAAATAGTATGTGTTTGCCGATGAAACACTGCGTCCTGTCACTTTCTGGGCAAAATTGGGGTTTATCTTGTCAATAAAATTGTGGACATGTCCACTCTGCTTTCATGCTGAAGAGGGACCGTTGCACTGAGGTTCAACAAAGTCCCACCTAGAGAGACGCCATGCCGTGTGCTCTGCACCTTGCCAGATAGGGAGTCCCTGCTGAAAATTTGGGGCAGGGGGCTGTAAAATGCTTCCATCCCTTGAAGTAAAGGAGGAAACTGTTTTGTCAAAGTGAACAGTTGGATGCTTAGCCCTCCGAGCAGATACTTGGATGACCATGCTGTCACTCTAGGCCAGTGATCACCATTTTACAGATGGAAAGTGGAGGCTCAGAGAGGGGCTGCTGGGGGATATTTGGGAGAGAGAGGGAGCAATGGCAGCCCCTCTGTGCTTGGTGCTACATTATGGACTGGGCTGTGGGGGAGATAGCCCCCACTCTCTTGATGGTTAAAGGCTCTAGACATGTGCAGTATCACCTGAGTTTGAGTTCTTCCTATGCGTCTTGCTACCTATGAGATCTTAAGCAGGTTACTTCTGCCTTCGACTGTTGGCCTGTCTTCAAACTGCAGTGATAATAAGTTATCTCACTAACGTTGTGGACATCAGATAAAGCCATTAGGTCAGGCTAGCTCATGACGGTGCACAGCCGTGCTTGTCAGAGGCATGACTCCCTAGCCACAAACGTGTGTGCGGTCCTTTCCACCGGCTCCATTTTCTGTAACAGCCTAATTTCTGACCCCAGTTCCCATCCCACGATTCCACGGGCTGGCACATCACAGGAGTCCGTTCCAGAGTTCTGCGCCTTCCTGAGTCAGGACTCCCTCAGGAACAGGGCCTGGGTGGCGGGGGCGGGGGTGGGGGCAATGGGACCTGCTGGCCACTCCTCACCCACCCACACCAGTCACTGCATCCCCTGGATCCCACGCCACAGTGCCGCTCCCAGCCTCGAGGGCTGCTTTGGTGAGCCTGTCGGGGGTCCTGCCCCTGAGCACACCCCCCTGCATTGCTCTCTGGGGGCCGGTGGGCAGCAGGCCCGGGACCCCCTCCCCTACCTCTCCCCGCAGCCCAGGATACCTCATCACCCACCGCTTCTCCAGGACACTTTGCCCACAAGGGAGACTCCAGTTCTCCCTTCCTTTCCCTCACATCCTTGTTGTCTGGGACTTAGGGGGAAAACCAAAGCCTGAAAGACCCACAGGCCCCTTCCGCTTTCAGTCCTGCGGCACGGGGCTCAGGCTGGCTCCTACTTGCAGGGGGCGAAGGAGCAGGAAGAGGGAAGGAAAGTGACAAGGTGGGCAGCCCGCGCTTACACAGCTCCGACAGGCACGGAGCTTAGTTACCGTGGGCCAGTCAAATGACAGCGGTCCCAGGAGGGCTCGGATATCAGTCGCTCGGTGTGTGAACGAGAGTGACTGCCTCGAGTACAAGCTGCGCTGCGGGCTGTTCAGCCTCCACCAGCCCTGCGTGGCGCGGCTTTGAGTCTTGCCCACTGCACACCTGCTGCTCAGTTCCTGCACAGCCAGCAAAGCGAGCAGTGGTGTTGCCTCCTGTGATAAACCCACTTAACATGTTACAAAAAGTATCAATGGAGGAACCTCCCGGGTGGTCCAGTGGCTAAGACTGCGTGCTCCGCAATGCAAAGGGGCCTGGGTTTAACCCCTGGGTGCGAACTAGGTCTCCCAACAAAGAGCCACCTGCCCAATCACACTCACATGCTTCCGTGAAGACCGAAGTTCCCACCTGCAACAACTAAGACCTGACCTAAAAATATATAAAGTAAAATAAATAAAAATTTTAAACTGTATCACTGACACAGGGAGTTGGCCAAAAGGTGGAAGTGCAGGAAAGGTACCAAAACTGCTCATAATGCTCAAAGTGAGATTGGAGTGAACCAGTTTTCCCAGGTGGCGCTAGTGGTAAGGAACCTGCCTGCCAATGCGGGAGACAGAAGCGAGCCGGGTTCAATCCCTGGGTCGAGGAGGAAGTGACAGCATGCATGTGACAATTCTAGAAGGAAGAACTGGTGGGAGACGTGGATTCTGCTGCTGCTCCAGGGCCAGAAGTGTGCGGCTGAGGAACCTGGTGAGTGATGAGAAGGAGGAAGGCTCTGAGGAAGTGGTGCCAACAAAAACCTTCATGGTAAAGGAAGGCAGAGATGTTTCAAATCATTGAACGTGCAAAGGCCACGTCAGAGGCTGGTCCAGATCTAGAAAGGACAATGGCAGTTCGCCATGGCAGAGAAAAGATGCTCGTTCCCTATTGTCAGTTATACGATGAGGAGAGGGCAAGCACTGTTCAAACTACTCCTGATAAGTTGTCCTTAAAATTGTGGTTAAAGACACTAGGAAATCCACTTCCAAGAATACAGTTCTGCGGCATTAAGTCCACTCACACTGTTGTAAAAAGCCAGACCACTTCATGAATTTGTGTCACCCTTGTGCAAAACTGTGCTCACCTTCTCGTATCTTTCCAATTTTAGTATCTGTGTGACCTTTGTACAAAGAAATAGAGCACTCCAATTCTCAGTGCTTCTGGTGTTTTAAGTTAGAATGTACTAGATAAATGTTAGTTGTACTATTTTTTATTTCCCTATGCAATTATAACCAAGAAGAAAATTGTTAACGTTTGAAGGTCATAAAACAATCACACTTTCCCCACTGATTTTTTTTTT